>BMAW01028819.1:433315-476747 GCA_019974015.1 Nephila pilipes | reverse complement strand
CCCCCCCCCCAAAAAAAAAAAAAAAAAAAAAAAAAAAAAATACTTTTGTGACACTTTACAGGTGGAAACATTACCCCTTCACTTCTATCCCTTCCCGAAAACCCCTTGTGTCCCCTCCATTTGCCTAAACAAATCGTTGCACCTGCATCCCCAAACGCTGTTTCCATTCCGAAAAAGAATATTGACCCACCCTGCGCGCAGACGGCTGCTCCTCGGAATGTCCTCATCCCCCCTCCAGCCCCTCTTCATCGCTGTGCTCGTCGCGTGCGCCTCTTCAATAGCTAGCAGCTGTGGTCTGTATGACTTCCTTCAATGAGATCTTTGTCCGTTTTGGGAGTTGGTGATTATTTGATACAGCATGGTGTGTGGTCATAATTTAATACAAAAATTATAGGGCAATCACAACAAAAATGCTTGAATAAAAAAAAAAGAATGACAGAGCACCAAAAATAAATAGATTGATATTTGAGGGCCTAATGGCACAAAATGAATATTTGATTATACATACAAATTAGAAAAATCACGTATACATGTTTGTCCATTGCCGTTCCGCGCTCCTGCTTTCACCACTAAAATGTTTATTTTTTAAAAAATATATATAAAGAAAATGAAATCGAAAGTATGAATACAGATTTTTCTTTAAAAATGTTTAAAATAATTGGATAAAGTCAAATCAATACTGATGTATCATTTTAATTTAAAATGTAATTAAGTCCCCAAGAAATTAACTGAAAATACATAAGAAATTTTCAATTTTTTTTTAGATTTCTAAAACCTTTATGACCGAAATTGCTTAACTGTTCCCTAAACGACTCTTTTTTCATCACAACCCGAAAAAAAAAATTGAAATAATAAATTTAAGATACAGTTCCTCAAATGCACGGTATTGAATTGCACGAATTCAAGTACACACTTCAAAATGGCGGTGACCTCAACTAAAATGGAATTTTGTATTACACAAAGTCACTTGAATATTACTGTTAAAAAAGTAACTATCGACACAGTGCATATGTACATCATATCATCGGTTCACAAGAAAAGCGACGCCTATAGTATGTATTAACTACGCAATGAAGAATATTAATATCCCTGAATAACGGAACCAATAACCATGCTATTCGAGGGATACCTGCATTTAGTTAACTGTTTTAATTCTGTTGTCTGGTGAAAATATAAAATATTTCAATTCAAATGTATTTTATTACTATGTAATACGTGTTCAATTGTTATTATATATATATATATATATATATATATATATACTTTTTATATATATATATATATATAAATAGTTTTATTACCTTGAAACGGACTGGTATTCCAGTACGTTTTAATAATTAAAGAATATATATATATATATATATATATATATATATACATATATATATATATATATATACAAAATATTTTTTTTTACCGTACTGGTAAAAAATTGTCCAGAAAATGAAGAAACAATGCTAACGTTGCTTCTTCATTGCTTCGAAAGGCCATTAGACTCCATTAACAATCCACAGATACTAAACCGCGGGGTATATGTAAGAGTTGTTACAGCATTAATATAAAGAGAGATTGAGGAAAATATAAGTTTCACACATTGCGTATGAATTTTCTGCGGAGAAAGATTACTTGCGTGTTAAATTACAGAACAACTGGTATTGAAAAAAAAATAAAAATTATGTAAACTATTTTTTTCAATACGTATTTCAATTGCTCAGTAAAAATATTTAATAAGTATGCTTAAAATATTTAAAAAGAAATCGGACTTTATTCTTAACGGATTATTGTTTTTACTAGCTTTTGTCTTCTTGATCTTAGTATAAGATTTTATATGCTGTCCCTATTGAGATCCGTGTTACTTAAAAAAAACTTAGTGTACTTCTGTAGTTTCGAGGATCTTAGAATATCTGATAGCCTGTTTTTTGGTGGCACGCTTCAGCAAAAACTACAACAATTACATTGACCCGCTTCAACAAAGCCATGTAATCTTTCAAACTTCTTAAAATGTGAGTGTATATAAAATGGTTGAATCCCTGTCAATTCGTCTGACCTCAAGATCTACAAAATGATCTCTTGCAAACAAAATAATCCGAACTGGCAATGTTGATCCTGTTTAGAATATAAATTGCTTCAAATATTTTTAATTCCTCGGGTCTCGAAATAGTAGATTTAATAGAATTGTAATTTCTGATCTTGAATCTCTTTTTCAAAGTTCTAGTTCTACGCTTCTCGATTACAAACAACTGGATCCGGGCGTCTCACTTTGATTTCACTAACGCTTCCTGATCTATACCACCTAACTAATTTCGTATTCTCTAACTCTTCATTATTCATCAAATTGATGCTTACAAATGTTAATTAATTCCAGTTTATTCACTAAACACATTTCATTCTAATCCAGAATAAGTCACTTTTCTTTTTTTATTGGAAGGAATCCATTTTTAAAACAATTTAAATCAAAAGTCCTCCTGGTTAGTGGAGATTTAAAATGAGAATCGTCACCAATTCATCTGCAAGAGCGACTTTAGTAAAACTCGTTAACACTCATCAACCCCTGGTTAAGTAATGTTTACCTAGGATTGCACAATGGCTTCCTAAGAAAGTGGAGCGTCACCTGCAGCCGCAATAGGATTGTGGTGGATAACGTTATTAAAACGTCGTCAAATTAGATGGCGCAGTTTCCTAAAGAGTGCTGACTGCGAGCGGAACGTAAGATCAACTGTGTAGTATGGCTTCGTAGGATAGATTTAATGGAAGATTAATGACATCATCCACGAATATTGGTAAACCCTTTCCCAGAAACCGCTATATAGAGGTTCATCAAGCAGCCAATCTACTTTCTATAGCTTGCCTGGAGGCTGAATGCAACTCCAAGGGTTAGTGAAAGGAAAATCTGATATACCCCCTAACTTTACACACTTAGAAGTTGATTATATTTCTGGAAGTCTTACAAATATGGTAGAAGATGGTCAATGGTACATCAAACTAAAACTGGTGCATCAGATAAGACAAATCAATAGAACAAATCAGAAATTGGACATCAGATAGTGATATTTTTTTGGTTACCAGTATCTGTAATCTTTGTTTATTTTGAATGAAAAAGAACTTAAATTTTAGAATAAAACAGTATTAATGATTTTAAAACAAAATAAAAAAAATCTGATCGAAAAAGAAGTTTTATTTATTGCAATAAAAATTGTCTTTAGATTGTTCCATTTGAAGTATAATTCAAAAAACGTTACTGTGTTTTCCAGAACTTTCTGGGTTTTCGAATTTCTGTTTTTTCACTTTGCAAAATATGGCACCATTGCGGTGTCCTAACACGGTCATTTTTTGTTTATTTTCAGAAGATTTCTTATTTCATTGGTTTGATAACCTTGATCCACGTCTACTAACCAGATTTACTGTGCAATAAACGAAAGAAATGATTGCCTAATATCTCAATGCTGTAGTAGAAATGTATAAAACTTGTAAAAGGACAAACGGCAACATAGATTTTATCTACCTTAAGAGCCTCTAAATAATCTGAAATACTATCGTTCATTATTACTTTTACATGTACCTATCACGTATAATCCGACCCCTCTTAACAGATGGTAGTCCGGTCCACTTACTCAAACCCGGTGATGTTAACCACGCAGTCACATAATTAATTTTAATATTTGACTGATAATAAAAAATTCCAACTTCGAAATGAATTTCTGCTTTAAGAGCAGTTGCGTTAAACTACAATCGCAATCGCTAATCTCGAGAAAATAGATTTATGGTCATGTACTTTTTTACAATACATTAGTCATTTGCCTGCTATAAAATATTTAATGTAGCCTTTCCTTTAAAATTATCAACGTTATCAACAGTCCGTGTGATGTATATCCTCATTTCAATCATCCACGTAGTGTAGACTCGAGATTATTGTCTCCGGTAGTTTCTGCTTATCTATAGCCCTTTTCGAGCTTTGAGCTTTCACTGAATTTTTTTTCTCGATGTAGTAAACTTTTTGCCATGCTTTACACTCTTCCGCACATTATTTATTATTACAGGATGTCACATACAATAAAATTTTTTTTCTCAAAAAAAATTTGACCCATTGAATGGTTAGAAAATAGTGGTTGGAGTTGAATAATCGCATGACCTCCAGGCTTTTAAAATAATCAATTATAAAAAAAGTGATCCGAACGGAACATTTTACTTTGCGGGAAATGGTGGTTCATGCACTATAAACAGAGGAAAAAACAATATATTTATGTCTACTATAACAGAAAATCGGGAGTCAAATATAGAAGAAAAGATTAGTCGAGGTTTCGTACAAAGAAGACAAAATCATGGCGCTACAATATTTAGAAGTGATATTACAAGCGACTGCTGTTTAGGCAGGAAGAAACATTTAAAACCAGCAGTCAAGCAGACTTCAGTGTTAATGAACCACGATCTTCGTAGTATTGAATATGAATTTAAAACTCAGATTTTTTCAAAATCATGGAAGGTGTATCATTATTTTTGTCTTCCAAGCAACCTGTAATTTTTTTAATAATTTATTGCTTGTTTTTATGAAAGAAAAATAAAATGGTGATTAACTAAATAATTGTACGTTCTCTTTCATTTATTATTCTCTTATATATTGCATAAATTTTCTTCCTATTTTTGTATTTTTAAGATTAATGTTACAACCACACAAGAGAATTTTTACAGAGTAGAAATATAAACTTCATATTACATTAACTGCAACTCGAAGATAAAAATTCTAGAATTAGAGCAACTGAACGAAGTACAACAAAAAAAAAAAAAAAAAAATACTTTTGTGACACTTTACAGGTGAAACATTACCCACCTCCACTTCATCCTTCCCAGAAAAACCCCTTTGTCCCCTCCATTGCCTAAGCAAATCGTCTGCCTGCATCCCCAAACAGCTGTTTCCATTCCGAAAAAGAATTATTGACCCACCCCTGCGCGCGAACAGCTGCTCCCTCGGAATGTCCTCATCCCCCTCCCAGCCCCTCTTCTTTCAGCTGTAGCTCGTCGCGTGCGCCTCTTCAATAGCTGGCAGCTGTGGGTCTGTTGACTTCGCTTCAACTGAGATCTTTTGTCCGTTTTGAGGAAGTTGTTGATTATTTGAATGCAATGTTGGTGTTCGGTCATAATTTAATACAAAAATTATACCAGAGACAATCACAAAAATGCTTGAATAAAAAAAAAAAAGAATGACGAAACAACAAAATAAATAATTGAAATATTTGAGGCCTAATGGCACAAATGAATATTTATTATAATATACAAATTAGAAAATGCGTATACACATGTTTGTATTGCCGTTCGCGCGCTCCTGCTTTCACCACTAAAATGTTTATTTTTTTAAAAAAATATATATAAAGAAAATGAAAATCGAAAGTATGAATACAAAGACGATTTTTCTTTAAAATGTTTTAAAACTAATTGGATAAAGTAAAACTCAATACTGATGTATCACTTTAATTTAAATGTAATTAGAAGTCCCCAAGAAATTACTGAAAATACATAAGAAATTTCAATTTTTTTTTAGATTTCTAAAATAACTGTAAGACCGAAATTGCTTAACATGTCCCTCGAAACGACTTTTCATCACAACCCTGAAAATGTAAAAATTGAAATGAATAAATTTAAGATACAGGCGTTCCTCAAATAGCACGGTATTGGAATTGCACGAATTCACAAGTACACACTTCAAAATGGCGGTGACCCTCAACTAAAATGGAATTTGTATTACACAAAGTCGCGAATATTACTGTTAAAAAGTAACTCGATCACACAGTGCATATGTACGTATACATATCATCGGTTTACAAGGAAAAGCGACTGCCTATAGTATGTATTAACTACGCAATGGTTAGTTCAATATCCCTCGAATAACACGGAACCAACTAACCATGCTATTCGAGGGATACCTGTATTTAGTTAACTGTTTTAATTCTGTTGTGTCTGGTGAGAAATGTAAGATTTTGAATTCAGATGTATTTTATGCACTATTAATACGTGATCAGTTACCGTTGTATGTAACTTATGTATGTATGTATGTAACTTAATAGCATATGTATATATATATGAAGAAATGTTTTATTAGCCTTGAACGAGACTGGTAGTTCCCGGTACGTTTAATAATGTAAAGATATATTGTAATATATGATATATATTATATATAATAGTATGTATACCATATGTATATATATGCTCTTAATATACTTTATTAATAGCATAACTTAATATATATATATATATACACAAATATTTTTTTACTGTACTGGTAAAAATTGTCCAGAAAATGAAGAAACAATGCTAAGCGTTTTTTCATTGCTTCGAATAGGCCATTAGACTCCATTAACAGGATCCACAGATACTAAACCGCAGGGTATGTAAACGGCTTGTTACAGCATTAATATAAAGAGAGAGATTGAGTGAAAATATAAGTTTCAACATTGGTATGAATTTTCTGCGTGACGAAAGATTACTTGCGTGTTAAATTACAGAATAACTGGTTAATTCGAAAAAAAAAAAATTATGCTCATGTAAACTATTTTTTCAATACGTATTTCAATTGCTCGTAGCAAAAATATTTAATAAAAGTATGCTTAAAATATTTAAAGAAATCGGACTTTATTCTTAACGGATTATTGTTTTTTACTAGCTTTTTGTTTCTTCTTGATCTTTTGTATGGCAGATTTTATATGCTGTCCCTAATTCGAGATCCGTGTTACTTAAAAAAACTTAGTGATAACTCTGTAGTTTCGAGGATCTTAGAATATCTGATTGGAGCCTGTTTTGGTGGCACGCTTCAACAAAAACTACAACAATTACATTGACCACGCTTCAACAAAGCCATGTAATCTTTCAAACTCTTAAAATTTGATGTATACAAAATGGTTGAACCTACTGTTAATCTCACCGACCTCAAGATCTACAAAATGATCTCTTGCAAACAAAATAATCCGAACTGGAATAAGTTTCGATCCTGTTTAGAATATTAAATTGCTTCAAATATTTTTAATTCCCTCGGGTTCGAATGAGTAGATTTAATAGAATTGTAATTTCGATCCTTGAATCTCTTTCGAAAGCTTCTAAGATTCTTCTAATCGCTTCTCAGATTACAAACAACAGGATCCGGCGTCTCACTTTGATTTCACTAACGCTTTCACTGATCTATGACCAACTAACTAATTTCGTATTCTCTAACTCTTCATTATTCATCAAATTGATGCTTACAAATGTTAATTAATCCAGTTTATTCACTAAACTTCATCATTTCATTCTAATCAGAATAAGTCACTTTCTTTTTTTATTGGAAGGAATCCATTTTAAACAATTTAAATCAAAAAGTCCTCTGGTTAGTGGAGATTTAAAATGAAGAGAATCGTCACCAATATCCATCGTGCAAGAGCGACTTTAGTAAAATCATTAACACTCAATCAACCCCCTGGTTAGTTAATGTTTGCCCAGGATTGCAACAATGGCTTCCTAAGAAAGTGGAGCCGTCACCTGGCAGCCGCAATATTGTGGTGGATAACGTTATTAAAACGTCGTCTGTGTAAATTAGATGGCGCAGTTTCCTAAAGAGTGCTGACTGCGAGCGGAACGTAAGTCAACTGGTAAGCTATGGCTTCGTAGGATAGATTTGGCTTGGAAGATTAATGACATCATCCATCGCAATATTGAAACCGCTTTCCCAGGAAACCGCTATATAGAGGTTCATCAAGCAGTGCCCATCTACTTTTCTATAGCCTTCGGGCCTGGAGCGCTGAATGCAACCCAAGGGTTAGTGAAAGGAAAATCTCGATATACCCCAACTTTACACACTTAGAGAAGTTGATTATATTTTTGGAAGTCTTACAAATATTTGTAGAAGTGGTCAGCTGGTACATCAAACTAAAACTGGTGCATCAGATAAGACAAATCAATAGAACAAATCAGAAATTGGTACATCAGATATGATATTTTTTGGGTTACAGTATCTGTAATCTTTTGTTTATTTTGAATGAAAAAGAACTTAAGTTCTAGAATAAAACAGTATTAATGATTAAAAACAAAATAAAAAAATCTGATCGTAAAAAGTTTTATTTATTGCAATAAAAATTGTCTTTTAGAATTGTTCCATTTGAAGTTATAATTCAAAAAAACGTTACTGCGTTTTCAGAACTTTCTGGGTTTTCGAATTTCTGTTTTCACTTTGCAAAAATGGCACCATTGCGTGTCTAACACATGAGGTCATTTTTTTTTTATTGTTTTCAGAAGATTTCTTATTTCATTGGTTTGGATAACCTTGATCACGTCTACTAACCAGATTTACTGTGCAATAAACGAAGAAATACGTTTATATATCTCAATGCTTTGTAGTAGAAATGTATAAAACTTGTAAAAGGACAAACGGCAACATAGATTTTATCTACCTTAAGAGCCTCTAAATAATCTGAAACTACATATCGTTCATTATTAATTTTACATGTACCTATCACGTATAATCCGACCCCTCTTAACAGATGGTAGTCGCGGTCCACGGTTACTCAAACCCGGGTGATGTTAACCACGCGAGTCACATAGTTAATTTAATATTTGACTGATAATAAAAATTCCAACTTCGAAATGAATTTCCTGCTTTAAGAGCAGTTGCGTTAAACTACAATGCAATCGGCTAATTCGAGAAAATAGATTTATGGTCATGTACTTTTTTTACAATACATTAGTCATTTGCCTGCTATAAAAATATTTAATGTAAGCCTTTCCTTTAAAATTATCAACGTTATCAACAGTCTGATGATGTATATCCTCAATTTTCAATCATCCACGTAGTGTAGACTCGGGTAGATTATTGTCTCCGGCAGTTTCTGCTTATCTATAGCCCTTTTCGAGCTTTGAGCTTTCACTGAATTTTTTTTCTCGATAGTATAAACTTTTTGCACATGTTTACACTCTTTCGACATTATTTTAATTATTACGGAAGTCACATACACAAGAAAAAAAAAATTTAACACAAAAAATTTGACCCATTGAAAATGGTTAGAAAATAGTGGTTGGAGTTGAATAATCGCACTGACCTCCAGGTTTTAAAAATAATCAATTATAAAAAAAGTGATCCGAACCGGAACATTTTACTTTGCGGGAAATGGTGGTTCATGCATATAAAACAGAGGAAAAAACATATATTTATGTCTACTATTAACAGAAAATCGGGATGTCGTTAGAAGAAAAGATTAGTCTGAGTTTCGTACAAAAGAAGACAAAATCATGGCGCTACAATATTTAGAAGTGATATTACAAGCGACTGCTTAGCGAGAGAAACATATTAAAACCGCATGTCAAGCAGACTTCAGTGTTAATGAACCGCGAGTCTTCAGTATTGGAATATAATTTAAACTCAGATTTTTTCAAAATCATGGAGTGTATCATTTTATTTTTGTCTTCCAAGCAACCTGTAATTTTTTTAATAATTTATTGCTTGTTTTTATGAAAGAAAAATAAAATGGTGATTAACAAATAATTGTTTATAAGTTCTCTTATTTATTCTCTTATATATTGCATAAATTTTCTTCCTATTTGTATTTTAAGTAATGTTACAACCACAACGAAATTTTACAGAGTAGAAATATAAACTTTTACATATTACATTACACTGCACCGAAGATAAAATGGTCTAGAATTAGTATTTGTATAAAGTCTGTTTTATACTTACGTTTGTGTCATTTTTTATCACTATCTTAATTTTTATTACACTCTCATACAACTTTTATAACTTTTTTATAGCATTATAACAATTTTTTATAACTCAGCTTACTTTTTGTAGCTTTTTATTATATTACTCGCTATCATTACTTTTTGTAGCTTTTTATTATATTACTCGCTATCATTACTTTTTGTCATACTATCTCACTATCTTTATTTTTTCGCTATCCTTATTTTTTTTTATTAATTATTCAAATGTCTTACAGGTATTTTATTTTATTTTGTAGTTAATGTTTTCGATACTGATACGTTGCTTTCAACTGGATGTCTTAAAGATATGTATCAACTATTTATTTAAAAAACTTCTAATTTTCTTGTCTAAAATTATGATAAATCCGGGAACCGCCCAGTCAGATCAGCTTATAACTAAATGATTTTAATGGATTCGCTGCCCCTAAAGTAAAGTAAGTTTCCTCTTTAAGTAAACAGAATAATTTGTAGTGTCCTGAGAGCCTTTCTTGCACATATATGCTCCATCCTTATTCAATAAGGGTCCTTATTCAATGAGTCAATCACACAAATAAGTAGTCACTAATCAATAAAGTCAATCTAGCAACACAGTTTGGGTTTTATTTGAATCTCAGAATTACCTACACAAATTGCTTGGTATCACGTCTGTGGATTTTGGCCTGTACACACATCCAAACCTAATATTAATATTATAAATATTTATTTATATTTCAATTATTAACCGAATCTGAATCAGTAATTCTTGTAAGATGGGTCTGATTCCTCATCCATAAACAGATTCCCTCTAACTTCGAATCCTGTGCAATTAAAGTTAAAATTTAAAGTCTGTCTGATCCTAAGAAGTCCCATTGGGAGGTACCCTCTCCATTTCTGTAGCCTTTGGATCTTGTGTACTAATTATTAGCTAGTGTTTAGGCCGAGTGTCTAATCCGAGGCTGATTCCCCGGTTAATTACTCAAGTGAACTCGGTACTCATTTATCGATGCTGGAGAGATGAAAGGCTGAGTTGACCCATGACCAACAACCCAAGCCGAAACCACCAGGAATCGAACCTGGGATTGGCAGTGGTTGCAGTCAGACACGCTAACGACAACACCTATAGCGGGCACATTTTATACGGTGCTCTCTCTATTATCCGGCACTTCACCTTTCCAGTCTCGCCAGGAATCCGGCGTTTTCTCGCTGGAAAATAATTACGCAGAAAATTATTTCAAGTTTTCTACTTCAATGAAATAATGTAGGCTATCAACACAAACAGAGCATTTTTTTAGTTTTAGTTGTTTCGTGCGATTCACACTGGATTTGCATTTACTGAATTAAATTTTATACAATAATATATAACTTCTCTCTCTCTCTCTTTCTATTTAAATGCTTTGTATGATTTTTCAGTCATTTGGCCTTTTTGGTAATTATGCGGTGTTCTGGATCGATATCTGTTGGATTAGCGAGAGAGAGAGAGAGAGGGAGTATATATTTTGTATATCTTTTCAACCATTCCTCAAAAAATTACAATTCTATACCTAGATGTCTTTAGTGTTGACGAACACATAACCCGAGACTGCACAATCAAAGAAAAATAAGCCCTAACTGCATAAATTGTACAAATGCAGGACACATCGCTTCATGGAAAGGATGCCTCAAGTTCTCAAAACATAAAAAAGGCCAAGCTACGACCATAACTGATAACAGAAATAAATCCTTCAACTCAAACCCGTTAATGAAAAACTATCATATGCACAAGCATATAACCCTAGCAAAGATCCTCAAGAAAAACGTAGTGTGCCATTCGAAAAATTCAAAATTTTGAAAAGAATTTTAAAAAATTTATTGTCTATAAGTATAATTTTAGAAATTAAATATGTATTAATCTATGATTATTTTTTAAATTGTATGTTATAGCCAAAACTGTCATTTAAAATTGTTTTATTCATTTCAATCGTTCATAAAAAAAAATTATATGTAACATAATATATCGAACTGTGTGTGTACTTTTAAAATAATACGATCGTAACATGTTCCACGTTCGTAGAAAGTTTTATGAGTGTAGATGTTATATTATTATAGACATATATTTTATTTTCATACTTTGTTGTAAAATATGATTCATTGACTAATGGTTATGATTTGCTTCCAAAATCGTTATTTTCTGAGGTCTTTAATCAGATGTGTGTGTGAAATAAATTAAAATAAAGAATTTCTCTAACTAAAAATACAATAAAATCGCATTTGGGTTTCAAATGATTTTTTCAATGCCATTAGAATTGCAGTTATTAAATTTTAAACATTTATTAGTATTAATGATATACATATTAACCTGTTTTTTTCCATAAAAAATATAAGTCAGTTTAAAAATTAAACAGCAAATTTTAGACGAAGTACACAATGAATGAAAAATAAAATTTCAAAAGCATTTATTTTGCTTAGGTTATTCTACTTTTCATCATAAAGATTTCCTCATCAATTCTAATTTCAAATTCCATGTTTTTTCTACGGATTTTTTTAAAAAATAATCAGTAAAATATGTAAATTAATGAAGAGGAGAAAATTTCAGTTATTATATTAGAAATGCTAATCCTTATTCATCATTATAATAAATTAATATTTTGATATATTAATTCGTATTATTCCAAATATATATCGAATAAAACTTTGAAAAATTTTTCGAAAGAATGTGTATCAGAATGTTCTACAAGGTTATAATTTAATTCAATATTTGCTTTACATTAATTTTTATATTAAAAAGACACATTTAAAAATTACCATTTAATGAATATTTGTGTATAAGTTAATGCTCTAGTGTTATTTTATCAGTTATGTGATATTTATCCTTTCTTTTCGAAAATTAGTACTTTCAGTTGAAAAATTTTAACCCTTCTCATAAATCAATGACCACAATAAATGGACATTTTCCTTTTCAGTATAATGATATTTTGTTTTATTCTATTATTGGCTACGATATTAGAATAAATGAATAAAATAAAAAGCTTAACTGAATTATAATTTCTCCAAAAGAAAGTCTTCAAATTCATATTTTTAATGGGGAAAAAAATTCAAAAACGCTGAGAAAAAGTTTTTTCGCAAATATATTTTCTTCATTTACATGAAAGAAAGTGCCGACTACAATCCCAAAATTTGTTTTGTTTACATGAACGATATATCATTCTAGTGAAAAATCGTTTGCTTGCATAAAACAATCGAAGATGTGAAACTTGAAACAATAGAATTTTTTTCCGATTTCGTATTCTTACAATAGCAAGTTAAGGTAAAAACAATCACTAGATTCACAATAACTCACTAAAACGAGAAATTTTTATTCAATTTTTGGATTTACCGGCAGCTTAATGTGCAATTTTGTAAGTCTTTTTGTGGTTGAAACTGTATAATAAATACGCATTGTGTTCTTCATAATTTCTCACCCGCCATTATTCACGAATAGCAGCCGAGTAATAACTCTTTTGCAATCATAAATTTAAAGACAGTGATATAGAGTCATTGGCGCAATTTCATTTGCATGTTTCTTTTACGGTCATTTTCTCCCTTTAAATGAATGAAAAAATGAAACTGTTTTCGAAATAATTTAGTTGCTATGCTTAAGTTTATTGCTCGTTATTGTCAAAAAAACGAATGGAACAATGGGATAACTCACTCTTTTCGCTTTGTTATCTGCGAAAGAAAGGAACAATTAAAGGTTTAACTGTGACTACTTCCTATTTGACAAATATTTGGAATTTTTTTCCAAGAAAGAAATTCTTTTTCAAATAATGCTCTTGCAGTAATTTTTTTTTTGAAAGATTCATAATTGCTCAGTTGCAAAATAACCAAAGAATTGGGTTAATATTCAAGTTTATAATTATAATAACCTAAAAATGTGAAGTTAAAGTGAGTATCAATTTTTTTAGTAAATAGCAATTAAATTATTTTTTACCATCTTGAGGTTTTTAACATATTTTTTATTTATAAATTAAAAATTGTTTGGTTATCGGTAAGTCTCTATCTCCTCTTCGATATCTTATATCAGGATTTACCTAAATATAGGAATTTTCTGCATAAAGGTCACAGAAATATTTTCGGAGAGATATTTTGTAATAACTACTGAGAGCAAATAAGTTAATACTGCACCCTCTAATTTGTAATGTTATACCAAAGCATTGTATAACTGTAGATCTATAATATAAATGGTTATTATTTTTAAATCGCTAAAATATATTGAAACTTAAATTCATTACACAATTACTTAACAGAACACTTTTATTATTTTAAAATACCAATTGATTATTTAAAATATTTAATATCAATTTTATATGAATAATAAATCACAGAACCGTGTACGTGTTTCCAATTTTTTTTTAATAATTTTGTATCTAAATTTCAGTTTCTTGCTATTGCATTATAAGTATAAAATAGAGAATACATCAATTTCATTCTATTAGTAATTCTTCAACGAAATATTTATATCAACATAAAACTAAATTACCTTTAAACAAGTAGATAATTCAATAATTAAATCTGAGTTACTGAGCCTATTTATACACTAGTAATCACATTAGCAGTATTCAATTTACAATGAAACTTAACGCACTAACCGAAACTGTCATTTGTCGATTAGCAATAACACAAAGGAGGACGAATTATTAAACCTTCTTCAAACCCGCATCTGTTCTGGACATAAAACTGTTGAACAATCTTCTTTTAATTGCTCGAACACAAGCCAAAATACAACACGGACAACGTAAGCAATTCTACTTGAGAATGGAACACCTGCTGCGCTTCGTTCTTTTTATTCGAAGGTAATCGATACGAAAGGAAAGCTTTTGTGCGTGTGCGAGCTTGTGCCATCTGGTTTCTCCCGTGATTGGAATTAGTCGGCTGGCGGTGGCAACAAACTGTTGATACTCAGTTGGACACGGCGTTCGATAAATAGTTTTAGGTTTGAAGGTAAGCCTATTTTGAGAGAACAGATTGTATTTGGGGAGAATTTATCGATTTTTGCTAATGGTTTTGCTTCATATTATCTGTGGAAATATTTAGGGACTGCAAAGAAAACTTTATAAATAGGACTTATTTATTATTATTTAAATTCATTTTTAATCTACTATGGTCTCTAATTATTTGTAATATGGATCGTTAAAAATCATACTTCAAAGAATTATTGCAATTGACTTTTTTTGAACTGTTAACAATGATTAAAATTAATATTTACTAGTATGAATTGTGGCTGTCATATAAAGATTTTATTTATATTTTCATTTTAACTTTAACAAATTCAAACTTAATTTTGCAATCAACTTATTTTACTTCATTGTCATATTACATATTCTAATATTTTGAGTTCAGACAATTTACAATTTATTTTCTCAAATGAATAAATCAGTGAAAATTCTGAAGGATAAAAAAAGGAATGATTTTGGAATAATTACATATTCCTGAAACTTACTTTATGTTGAAAGAATATTTTATTCCAGCTATAAATTTTTTTTTATCTAATGGATGCTTTGGGTTGAAAAGCTTAGGGATTATTGCACTTCGTAAAAAATAGGTATTAAAATGGTGATTTTTTTTTGGAAAAAAATTACATGAAATTTAATGCATTCACTTAGTTCCACCACATTGTTAAACATAAATCATTTTACATATTATGGGCCACTGAATTTCTACATAAATCGAACAGAATGCTATTAAGTAATGCTCGCAGAAAAACTTAATCATAATGCTCAATCCAATAATGTGAGAAATATCCGTTTCTTGTACATTTTTTTTTTTTTTGAGTAATTCAATTATTATGAAGTATTTCACCCGTACTATACGAACTAGCTGATATCATTCATTATATCTCTATTTGCTCTACTCGTATATCTTTCCTTCCCATTTCGTTTTGTATCTACATTCGTTTCGCGTCATTTAGTGAATGCGTAGAATTGTAAAATTTTCAACAAAATGTCCTTTTATTTCCTTAAGGAAATGTTCATGAAATTATTGTTTGGTTTTATTTCTTGTTTTAACTATTGTATGCAGTTACATCTTATTTGCCAATTTTTTTCAAAAAATATTTCTACGTTTTTGTCTGTTTTTGTGGTGACTATCGCTATAAGAATTATTTTCACAGACTATAATTTTACAATGCTTTAAAAATAATTTTTGGGATTACTGACAATTCTTTATTAAAAAGAGAGGCTAATGTTTGAAATTAAAACTTCGATTAAAAAATTAAGTACATGGTATTTTAAATAAAAGAAAGTTCACAAATGTTTTGTTACAAGTATTTTATCAAAGAATGAGTAAAATGATAAATTCATATTAATTATTTATCCTCCGAAGGTGATAACTTTTTAAGAAACTAATCATAGACTTGACGGATCAATTGGAGCACCTAAGCTTGTAGGCTTTTGATCTCTGCATCCATTTTTACTGTGGTGCATGACTTCGGTCTTTACCTTGTCCAGATTAAGAAGATTTAAGTTGAAAGTTGCTTGGATGTACAAAAAATAAAGTTATGAGAGGGTGGCTTATGTTTGTGCTACCTGCCGAAGGAGTTGCTACTTGTCAAAGTGGTAAGAGAATCAGGAATAATAGAAATGGTTTCTACCGGTTCCAAGATGACTACTTACCCTGAGAGTGGCTGTATTCTATCGTGTTTTGCTGTGGTGCACGAAATTTGTTGATGTTTTTATTCAGTATGCTATTGTATTATATTAATAGTTTGAGTATTTAAAAGTTTAAGAGTTTAATAGGATGTTTCTAGGTCTTTCTTTCAAGATTTGCAAAGAATTTGATGGCAATTTTTTGCATTACAGATTTTATGGTAGAGAAATTAATGGAGTTTTAAAGGTCTACATTTCTCTCATAAGCAATTTTTGGCCTTCAATATTTATCTTAAAACATGTTTTTGTGATCTTTCTAGTTCATTAACGTAAGTTTTAGCTGCAAACCCAAAACTGGGCAAAAATAAGTAAAAATTGGTGGAAGAATCAGAGTTTAGATAAGCAACTTGTTATTTCCAGTCACTTTTTAATCCCAAGCGATTAAAGGGTAAATTTTACACGCGTTTACTCGAAATTTCTTTTTAATGAATGAGATGTGATTTTCGAATGGGAGTCATGCATCCAAAACTACACTGAGGTTTTTGGTGCCCTGAGACTAGGGTATTAGGTGATTATTATGAAGATTATCGGGTTAATTCTTTTTCTATTAGTGAAGAAAACCACTTCAGTTTTCGTGGCGTTTATGGCGATTTTCCATTTTGATAACCAGTCTTTAAGGAATATAATGTATCTGTTCAGTGCGTGGGCTATTGTTTGTTTCTATGTGTTGGACCAGTATAGCAGTTAATCTGTATACATACAAGTAATAATGTTTTCAGTACGAGGTATATCTTTCACAAAAATTGAGAAAAGGGTCAGATCGAGGATTGAGCTTTTAGCCACTCCTGTGGAGATGCTCTTATGTCTGAATAGGTGTTGTTAACACGTACAGTAAAGGAATAATTTTCTAGATAAGAATTGGTTAGTTTGATGATATTAGGAGATGTATTGATTTTTATCAGTTTATAGTTAAATCCTTCGTATCACACTCTGTCGAAGGCTTTTTGTATATCAAGAAAAACTGCACCGGTCGATTTTCCATCATTAATTTCGGACTTGACGTGTTAAGCGACACACAGAAGCTGGAGGATAGTGGAATTTTTCTCTAAAACCATGTTGCTTATGGATTAAAATATTATTTTCCTTTAGGTGATTCTGAATTGGAAAGAGTAAAATTGGACGGTAACTGTCTGAGAGGGTGAAATCTTTTCCTGGTTTAATGATGGGAATAACTGATGCAGTTTTCCATGACTAAAGAAAGCAACTTATGTTGATAATATTTTTAATGATGTGAGTATTCTCAAAAATGTTTTTGATTGGTAGTTGTTGATTTATCATTTTGTTGGAAATACATTCCCTTCCTATGGCTTTTTAAATTTTAACTTTCTTAATGTAGTTAAGAATGTCAGAAGGTTTGCAGGAATAGAGATTTTTGGGTATTTTAGAAGTTATTTTCGTTTGCAAGGTAATTGTGAACGACATGGTTTATTTTGTTATCATGATCATGATTTTGATTTTTAATTTCATTTAGCTCAGATTGGTTTTCGAGAGAATTTGCTAGAGCATTTGCTTTTTTTCAATCTGAAAGGGTTTAAATAATTATTAAATTATTCAATTAGAATGAAAGCAAACAATAAAATATTGATATGGACAATAGTGTTATTTTAAGATATTAAAATTAAAGCAAGTGATAAATTATTAAATGGAATATGTTTTAAACTAAATGTAATTATTTCTGACGAAAAATGAAAATGAACATGGCATTGGCATTTCACATTGAATTCTGAAAAGGAGTAAGATTATGATTTTATACATTAATAAAAACGATAGCCCTTTAGATGGCTAATAATTGGTAATTATTGTAGTCATTTAGCAATAAAATTGTTGAATATGTTGATGCTTTAATTTGTAGAACATTTTCATGAACTTTTTTTTCATAACATGATATATTTGATGTTTTTGATTTGTTTAAATCCATAACTATATTCTATGATTTCCTAAAATGAAAAATTTAACCATTTGCAAGCAAACTATTTTTGGAATTTTTCTTTTCATTTTTAACCTAATGAATATACAAACATACATTAGAATTTCCCAAAATTTTCTTAAATGAATTTATATATTATGTAAATGAATTATTCAAATTACAACAGGAAGTTATTTGTTCAGAACTTAGCTTTAAAAAGGAAAATAAGTAGCCTACAAATGAAAGTTCCTTTAAACAATTTCTTTCAACTATAACTATTTTAGAACCTAATTTATTTTCATGTTAGAACTGTGTAACCCAACCTAACCTTCTACGAAACTACACAAAAGCAAGGTCGTCTTGTAAGGAAAATAAGTAGAAAATACGACAATAAAGCATGGGGAAATAAAAGAGGTCAACTTGTACGTTCTTTCACTTTTACAGAGAAGATAAAATGATGATGTAAAGCTTTGTTTTCCTTCCAGAACATTTTAAATCCACTTCCGCCATAAGCCTTTGGCTTTCATTAAAAGACTAAAACTTTCTGTTAAAATTCAACCAACGTGGGGAAATAAATTTCGATACAATATCATTCATTACATAAGTTTCTTAGCTCTCTCTCTCTCTATTTTTTTTTTTTTTTTGAAACTCTAGAAAGTAGAATTTGTTTTTTAGTTCTTCTAGAAAGTATTATTATAAAATTTTACTTTCAAACTACAGTTATAAGACTTGTTTGCTAATAAACTTGTTTTCCCTGACATTCTTTGAGGAAAAACACTAATAAAGCAATATTATAGAAATACAAATAGTGAATCAAAAACACAAGAAATTTTTTTTTAATTATATAGTAATGCACCGTAAATACACACTTTTTCTTTTTAAGAAATTCAGATTAATCTTTTGTAAGGATGACGTCACGACATTCTTTTAAGAGATGACATTAATGCCTTTTTTTTCTATGAGCTACCATTTTTTCGGAAAGTGAAATATTCATCTTTTCTTTTGAGAAGAGATTATTTTCAAGATCTTGTGGTCATTGAGATTAGTTGTCCATTCAACCGTTTGGTATTGGTCAAATTTTAAGAGATATGAAGATTTTTTTTTCTTGTATAAGTGTTATCCGTAATAATTAAAAATTGTGTGAAAAAAGTGTAAACGTAAGCCAAATTCTTATATGATCGAGAAAAAACTCAATATTATCGTACGAATTCGAAAAGGAGTGAGACAAGCTGAAATTGCCACTGGACTTAATCCACCTGAGTTTACGCTACGTGGATGGGTAAAAAATGAGAACGAACTTTGCTTATTTTCTTGAATTAATCAGTTACTCTGTAATTTAATGCAAATGTTCGTTTCGCAGAAAATTATACTGATGTTGGAACTTCTATTATCACTGATTTTTTTTTTATATTGTAATTCGCTGTTCACTTAATCCACGTTTCAGTAACCATGAATCCCAACTACGTGTTAATGGGTTCAGGTGGTATATTTTTCATATTATTTACCAATAAAAATTCATTCCATGTGCTGAAGATTATTATAAAATTAAATGGTAAATCTAAAATCAGAATCTTATGCTCTCAAATGTTGTGCTGTTTTAGAAACTATCTCAAGCCAAAATTTGCTCATCTAACAGGTCAATTGAAAAGTTCCCGGCCTGACACATAGATGGTGCTTCTAGAATTAAATCCATATGTTTTTTAGTTAGCCCTCAGAAGATGCGTGTATAAATTTGACAGCTGTCGGATAATTAGTTTGTGAATTATAGCATTTTGAGTGAAGCAACTTTTGTTATTGTGAAAAAAATGGATAAAAAGGAATTTCGCGTGTTGATAAAATATTGCTTTTTGAAGGGAAAAAATACAATTGAAGCAAAAACTTGGCTTGATGCCGAGTTTCCGGACACTGCCCCAGGAAAATCAACCATCAAGGATTGGTATGCTAAGTTTAGACGTGGTGAAATGAGCACCGAAGACGGTGGACGCCCAAAAGAGGTTGTTACCGACGAAAACATTAAAAAAATCCACAAAATGATTTTGAATGACAGTAAATTGAAATTGAATGAAATAGCAGACACTCTAAAGATATCAACTGAGCGTGTACATCATATCATTCACGAATATTTGGGTATGAGAAAGTTCTGTGCAAAGTGGGTGCCGCGCGAGCTCACTTTTGACCAAAAACAACGACGAGTTGATGATTCGGAGCAGTGTTTGAAGATGAGCAAGCGTAATAAACCCGAGTTTTTGAGTCGATATGGGACAATGGATGAAACATGGCTCCATCGTTTCACTCCGAAGTCCAATTGACAGTCATCCGAGAGGACTGCACACGATGAACCCGCTCCAAAGCGTGGGAAAACGTAACAGTCGGCTGGCAAGGTTATGGCGTCTGTATTTTGGGATGCGCATGGAATAATTTTCATTGACTATCTTGAAAAAGGAAGGACCATTAACAGCGACTATTACATAGCGTTATTTGACCGTTTGAAGGACGAAATCGCCGAAAAACGGCCGCATTTGAAGAAAAAGAAAGTGCTGCTTCACCAAGACAATGCACCGTGTCACAAGTCAGTGAAAACGATGGCAAAAATCCATGAATTGGGCTTCGAATTGCTTCCTCATCCACCGTATTCTCCAGATCTGGCCCCCAGCGACTATTTCCTGTTCTCAGATCTCAAAAGAATGCTCGCTGGGAAGAAATTTTCGTCGAATGAAGAGGTGATCGCCAAAACTGAGACCTATTTTGAAGCAAAGGACAAATCGTACTACAAAAATGGTATCGAAAAGTTGGAGGGTCGCTATAATCAGTGTATCTATCACCCTTGAAGGGAATAATGTTGAATAAAAAAAACTATTTTTGCCAAAAAAAAAGTGTTTTACTATGGTAGGCCGAGGACTTTTCAATTGACCTGTTATACTTACGTGACCTACGAAAACTTTGCATTTTTGGAAGACACATTTTATTACAAATAGTCCAGAAAAATATTTCTACATATGATAAATGAAAAAATAATAATTTTTTTTCAATTAAGAGATACAAATTAAATTTATATTTCGATTGTTTTTCTATTTATATAATTACAAATTTTGGCATGCGTTTTATCTGATTTAATTCATTTCTTAAAATTATATTTCAACAGAATGAATATAATTAACGCTCGTATAAAAAAGATAGGTTTTAAAAAGTTTTAATTCAGGTATGCAAATCAAATTACGAGAACTAACAAAAGCTCAAATATATCGAAAAATTGTGTTGAAATATGGTAATCACAATAGCGATTTCAGTCTTAAAATTATTTTTTTCGATATCGACCATTTTTTAGATCGAAATGTAATTTGTTTTCACCATTTTTAAAGTATGATCAAGTCTCTTAGTTATACGTGAGTTTTGAGTCATTTTCACTTTTTCTTCGGTATGCGTGACATTTTTGTTTTAGAAGCTAGAAAATGAGAAATTTCATATTTTGTAACCAGTTAAAAAACACTTTATGTTTACAACAATTTTATTTTCCTGCATTTATGGAAAAAAGATATTCCAGTCGATTCTGTTAAAAAAGGTTCAAGACACCTAATTTTTCTTATGCTTCAATAATGTTATTTAAAATGTTACTTTTAACTATGGCAGTAATGATGTATATATACATTACTATTGAAAAACATCGAGAATTTTCACGATTTCTTCAAAGGGTATTATTTTAAATACTGTCAGATTTAATAAAGCTGACATTCTTGTTGCTTTTAATAACTTTAGAAAACTTGCTTTATTAAAATCACGAAAAAGAATAAAAATAATTGAACCTGTGATCACCTCTTCTTTCATTTCAATAACAATTAAGAAAATAGTTTGTATTTACATTTTTTTTTTTTTTTCGAATTCGAATCACATAAATATGGAAATATAAACAGTTATAATCGTCTTCTCTATAATAATGATTACAATCGTGTATTCTTGATTCTTAAGTCACGATTTTATTGAAAAACTAGAATACATAATCGTTATAATAAGGATACATTCTTTGATGGGAATAAAGTTTTAATGCTAATTAAATGCGCTATAAGTGATCTTCAGAATCTTTTGATGACGCTATTCTAAAAGCATTCTTTTAGTTAGTCACATTAGCATCAAAATGTTCTTGATAAAAAAAAAAAAAAAAAAGAACAAAATGGCTAAGCGAGAAAAAGAGGAGAGCAACAATAAATAAGGAGCGTTAGCTTCACAGAAAATCAATTTTATCTCTTCAACACAAAGACAAGGAAACCGAAAGAAGAATTTTAAATAAGTTCCATTCAGCAAGAAGTAGTTCTTAACGAACACCATTTGTGACTGTCTTCTACTAAATGGCCGAACAACTGTGGAACGATCTCAAAGGAGGTTCGATCGGATTTGTTCCTTTTTTTTCTTTGTCAACAGAAAACGTTGTCAGATACAAAGAATAAAGTCGTCTGCTTTCTTTCTTCAATTTCCAGCCGTGATTTTTGTTTACGGAAGTCTCTAGTGGCAACAGATCAAAAATAAAAAAACAAGCGTCTTGGATTTCGAACTTGGATTATTCTTTCATTGTGTCAGCTCAAAACCATAATTGGACTCTTTAATTCGTTGGATTTTGTTCCTTTGTATTCTTCCCGCACTTTTTTTTTTATATTTTATTTATAAGAAATCATGCTTCTTTTCTATGATGGTTAAATAAGGCAGATGTTTGCATAATATTTTTCATATAAAGCAAGGTATGATTTTAGAAGTGAAATAAAAATGTTAAATTTAAAATGATAAAAATTGGTATAGCATAATATTAGTGTTTATTCCAATGAAAAACTTTTAGTAAAATATATTTTACTTACATAAGTGTCGTATTATCCTTGTATTTCTTTGCTAATAAAACTCTTATTTCTATGTTTCCGATTGCTACTCTTAGAATTTAAAAACGAATTCTTGTAGCCAATAATAAGTTGACTTATTCAGTTTTCATATTTCAAACACGTATTCTACTTAATTGGTTGTTTTTAAACATAACATCTCGAAATCAAATTCACGGCTATTTTATTAATCTATAGATTCCATTCTAGATAAGATTATAGACTTCCACATTTTTTTATTAATAACAAAAAAGAAATACTACTTTAATTTGTATGAAGGGTTTGTTATCATATAATGAAATAAAATCTATAATTTAAGAAATTGGATAACAAATAAAAACACACATAAATTTTAAAAATTATTGTGTTTTGCTAAAAAAAATAACAATATGCTTTTAAGCAACAAAATTTGAGAAACTACTAAAAATTGATGCTGATAAGTAAAAGCATTTAAGTGTGTGTCTACTATAACCTTCACGAATTCCTATTTTTACCACTTAAATTATATTTACTTTTCGGCAATGGTCAGACACTTTTTAAGAAAATCGTAATTATCCCGATTGAATACGTGAATGAACCGCTGTATAAATATCATGAATGAAAAAAAAACTAGTTTCTTATATCGGAACACAACGTTCTCATACTTCTTTCCGTATCCGGTACAAAAGAAAAACTCCACCCACTTCCTGCCCCTGAGGCATTTATCGTCTACTTTACGCGCCCATTTTCGTTTGCTGATTTCGAATTATCTACAGTTTTCTTGATGGGAAGAATCTTTTTGAGTAATTTAAAAATAGGAGAATTAAGTTATGTATCTTTTTTTACAAATATAAAAGGGGCGGTCTTTTTTATTTTAAGATTATAGATATAAATATGAGATTAATTACATATATATTTTATAAATTTGATTCAATTTCTGAAATTTTAGTTCTTTTTTATTATTGCAATTTTAGAATGGAATTTCTTCTTGCGTACCTACTTAATTTCAGAAATGGCTGAGTCACATTTTATAAAACATGGTGTTATTCAATTTAAATTCAGTTATAAAATCATTCATACAACTAATTCCTGATTTGGTAATGTAAAATATATTTTAAAGGGTAATTAAATAAAATTATGTTAAAACTTAAGAAGAGGAATAACTCTTTAAATAATTTAAGTGTATAATTATGTATACAATAAAGTATTTAGAATGGAGAACCTGAATGTCCTCTTGATGGGTTTTTTTTGCATTAAATTGACATTGTTTTTTAGAAATATTTTGTGTGCTGTTTATCATGTAGATTATTTCAGGCTGAGGGATGTTAATCTTCACATTTAACGATTTCTTGAAAAAAATACATGTTTTTTGTCATTTTATGTTGAACATTTTGATACCAGATATTTGACAACACTCAAAAAACTTCAAAAGTTATTGAAATAATTGTACAGTATGTTTTCATAAACCCAGCATTTAAATGGACATGCCACGCCCCCTTTCTTTCGAATTCGAAATGTATTTCAATTTATTTTGCTTAAGAAGCCACATTAAATTTTTTAAACATTGAGGTGAATTAGTAAGAAGCTTGGCAAAATGAACAACCAAACCGAAGTCCATACTTTTTAACCTCGAAATTTTGCCCTAAGTCGATTTGTTCTGGTCTTCAATTTTTAGAGACTACTTCAAATTTGGCCACTGGCATTTACGATTATGAACGTCAAATACTTGCAATTGTTTTAGAGAAACCTGACATAAAATATTTGGATATATATTTTTCTTAGTTTTGAGTTTTTTTCACTAGCGTGCAGGATATTTCAAAAACTATTATACTTAGACACTTAAAATTTTGTAGGTATAGTTAGAATAATACACTCTTTAAACTGTACCTAAATTCGGTGGCATATATATATTTATTATTTTTAAAAAGTAAGAATAAAAAATATTTTATAAAATATATTATTTAAAAAATATATTATTAAAAATATTATAAAAAATATTTTAAAACCTTTATTTCATTTGTAATAGATTCGCTTTAAAGAAGGTATATTCGACTTTAAAATCAACTTACTGCAAGTCATTAGAACCATTTTTGTACAAAATATATTGTGCGCAGTGTGAAACCTGCTCAAATTTCCCAAAAAATTTTTTTATTATATTCATGGGCTCATAACATACAAAAATAAAGAATATATTAGCCACCCAAGGGGCTATTGTGCTATTGTTTTAATTAGCCCAAAAATGTCGTACCTCACCACTTTTAAAAAAAATTAACTTGTTTTTGCGTATATATTTTATGTCTGCTTTCACTAGTAAAGAACTTAATTTTCAAAAATACGTTATAATAAATTTCTCCTGATTTTTTTATTGGATTGAAATAAAATATATGTAATGTATATCTCATACCTTCTTTCACCACTAATGAACTCAATTTTCAAAAATATGTCATAAAAAATTTCCCCAATTTTTTTAATGGATTGAAGTGAAACAAATATAAAAATTAAGTATTTTATTTACTTATCGATTTATGTATTACCTTAAATCATATGTAAACTAGAATCAAGATATGTCTGAAAATAAACAATATTATTCAGAATTTTAAGACAGCTGTGAAGCAGTCCTTTTTTTTTCTATCTACCTAAAGGGCTATTGCTTAGGTGGATCATTTTTGGCGTACCAGATTACTTTTCAATATTTTATTGTTTCCTTCAATTTTAACTACATTTAGTTTAAATATATTCAACTTAATAATTTATCGTTTGCTTTCATTTTAATTACATATAGCTGATGTAATATTCAATTTGATAATTTATCGTTTGCTTTCATTTTAATTACATATAGCTGATGTAATATTCCATTTGATAATTTATCGTTTGTTTTCATTTTAATTTCATTTAGCTTAAATATATTCAAAATAATAATTTATTGCTTGTTTTGATATTAATATTGTTTACTGTTGTCCATTTCTCATATATTTTATCGTTTACTTTAATTCTTATATTTGATTGAGTAATTTAATAATAATTATAAAAAACACTTTGGTGGCTAAATCTGTTCTTTTCAAAACTTTGCATAGAACTTTTTAAATGTTATTTTTTTAAATTATTTTACATGTTTTAAAAAATTCATACTTTTTATAAAGCTCGAGTAAAAACATCAAAGTAATTAAGTTTAATTTCAATGAATTATAGCTAGTCGAAAATTGTGTTCGTTCAACTTACATTTCGCAAACAAACATATATTTTAAAAAAAGCTTATTAATTTGTCATTTTTGATGTTTTAAAAAATGCTATAAGAATTCGAATATGTTCTATGGAGGTATTTTGAGGAGCCAAAGGGGTCATTCAGTTATTTTATACCCTTGAACGTTGAGATTTCAATTATGGGTTGTCCTTGGCATTCTCAAAGGCGGTAGAACCAAAATTGTGCAATGCTTCCTTTACATCTAAAATTGTTTGTTTGTAACAGTACATTGGCTAATGACTGCCCATCCACTTTTTATATATAAAGCCGTATTTACCAATTAAGCAACCACATGAGGGCAGAAGCATTGCTAGAGGGGGGGGGAAACTAATCATATTTTATACATTTTTAGCATCAGCGCTTCTTGCATAAAAACGACACATTTATATGTAATCATTCTCTATAAATGGAAAGACTCTTTTTTACATTCCTGTATAAGGATACATAGGCTTAAAAACTTGAGGCTTTTCGCTTCCCCTCCCCTCAATCAGAGACTCAGGGTGATCACTGCCCCACCTTCTCCTTTATACGCCATTACCTTCAAATCTTTACTGTACCATGAAGATATACACGCATACCCTTTTTCCATAATTTCAAAAACACTGCTGTAAATATTTAGTGCTAGAATAAATGATGTAATCTCCTTTACTATAAAGTTATAATTATTATTAAAATTATTTCTATATTGCAATTATTATAAGTATTATCGTCAATAAAGCAAGTTTAATTAAGAAACTTTTTTCTTTTACTACAGTTGCTACCAACCTGAGGTACTTGCTGGGTTGTAGTAATTGAAATTTTTCTTTGGTAATAAAGAAAAATACTAAAAAAAAAAGAAAAAAAGAAAGAGTAGAAAAGAAAAATCCTAGATGTTGCATTGCTTTTCATTGGCTTCACAAAATTTTATTTACGAGTTCTTTTATGATCACCTACGCTAAGAGTGCCACTAATTTTAACTTAACAACATGCGAAATGCAATTGGATTGTATGATGGACTAAATTATTATCGGAGGTTTGGAAGGGGATCATTAGCCCTTTCTAAGAAATCTCGTCACGGTACGTTGTCAAATGTTTTTCAATCTTAACACTCATTGAGCTATAAGAGTGTATTGATTAAAGAAAAATTCTATTCTATGAAAATGGGACTCAAAAAAGTGCGGAACATTGGTTTAGAGCTTATAATTAATTGGAATCTTTAGCTTGGATCTTTCTTTAAAAGTCTTCGTTACTACTAACAAAGGTTTAACTAACTACAATTTTTAAACAGATGTGTTTGAAGCAAAAAAAATTTTCGATAAGAAAAGAAACACTCTTGAAAAAAGAAAAAAAAAAAATTGTGTGCGTGTTTTTTGTTTTATAACTAATTTTGTAATATATATATATATATATATATATATAGTTGATGGGGATAGTTTGGCCTATAATTCTGGAAAAATCCAGCCTAACAGTCTAAAACCTGTTACACTGTTTCTTTACATATTTTTCCATTCATCTATCTTTTTCTAATAATTTTCCTAGCTGTCAGTTTAATTTTTCGTTTAATAAACTTTCTTTTGAAAATTTCTATGATATATAAAGTTTTTCTTTTATAGTTATATTTGTATATTTCTTTTTATTCATTTTTCTTTGTTTACAATGTTTTATATGTGTATTTTTTTGGAACGGTGTACATTTTTTACTCATTCGTTCTTACATATTCTTTTTTTTTTTTTAATTATTGATATTACTTCCTAAATTGTTTTTGATAAAAGTATTGGTGTTTAAAAACACATAAATATCAAATTATATATATATATACAAAATAATAGCAACCATTTTGACCAACTAGCTTTCAAACTTGTATTTCTAAAACCAAATAAAATAACAATACCAAGCAAACGATTATTTCATTTACAGGTAATGGGAATTAAAAACTGACGATTTAAAAAATAATGACCTAAAAAAAATTCTCCAATCCCGATTTCATTTACGTGACCGTCCATTACTCCTAACGAGAAGAAAATGATTTTTTATCCAAACTGAAGCTTTCTCCCTCACCCAAAACCAATATTCTCTTATCCTATTCTTCTTTCTTCGAAATAATAAAACCATTTGCATTTTCCTTGCTGATATAAGGCATTGAATGTCAGTCTCGTTTTTACTGATACCCTCGCCGGATTCAGGGAGCTTCTTCCGTGCTAATAGCAGTTTTGCGTGCAGAAAGAGAAGCTTTTAACGCTTTTGCTCATCACTCGACATGGACTCGGTCCATCTTTTTGAAGAGTGCGAAAGTGCTTCCTGATGCAGTGATCCAAATCGTCGATCCCGATGAAGCGTGTCAAACAAATCTTTTTTTTTTTTTCTTCTTTTCTTGCGATATGGTTCCCGCCTTTGAAAGATCCCTTATCGGAACTGCCGTTAGCATGGATTTGAAGGTGAATTGTCTTCTTGAGACAAGATGGATGAAAAAGGTCTACGAGCACTTTTTTTCAAAATTCATATTTGATTTCTGTTTCAGTTATCACTCGGGTTTTTTTTTTTTTTTTTCAGAAGGTCCTTGGCTGTGGCAATATTTCCAACACCTTTCCAATTATGAGCAAAACATATGTATAAACCCTGTTGTCTTGTCACCTAATTTCTCTCCTTTGGTTTCTTTAATTATAAAAAAATTTACTTGAAGGAAATACGCTCAAAATGCAATCCCATGCATTGCGGCACTATTATTAAACTAATGTGTCATAGGTAACTGTTTCATAAAGCACTACAAAAATTAGAGGAAACTCGCACAGCAGGTGCTGTGAGGAATGGTAGCCAAGATGGATGGATATGTGAAAGCCTCCACCAAGCGAAAATAAAGATACTTAACGATGTTTTAAAACAGGTTGACTAAACGTTTGCTTAAGAAAATTATTTTGCATTCCATATCTTTCTTTTTATAATATGAACGATTGTATTGATTTGAACACTTAATTAATGGCTATTTAGCACAAGCAATCTATTAAAATTTCTTTAAAAAATTTTAATTGGTTATTTTGTAGTGTATCAGAGTGCAAAACTAGGCCTTGAGTAAACTCACTTCTCGGATTTTGGCAAATTATCGTTTTTGGTGTTTATTTTAAACAAACCAGGCTTATTTAATGAAATTATCAATGATCATTTTTGATTTTTCAAAATACATCTATTTAATTGTTATACATACGAAATATTATTTGTTTGATGTAAGTTATATTGTATAGAATTAATCATAATTTCAAAAAAAAAAAAAAAAAAAAAGTATTAGAATTTAACCATAGCAAAGTTGGTATAAACTGGCAACTTTTACTGTACTGTTTAGATTCTCTCTGAAAGCGTCGAAAACTTACTATTTTGTAGCTAAATTTTTAAATTTTGTAGGTGTGTATATCCCCTTATATTATACGACACCATTATTTTTCATTGTTTATATTTTTTTGTCGCCTTCACTTTTAATCCAATCGCTGTCACTGGTTCTTGATACAGATTAAATGAAAAAAATAAATAAATGTTTTGGTGATAGCTTGCTTTCGGGCCTTAGTACTGTTAAGTTGTAATGATAAAGTTATATAACTGAAACCACACTATATGTACCCACGCAAATAACCGCTTCTTATTCCGAATTTGCAAATTACAATAAAAACTAAACTAGCCCATTTTTTCTGCAGTTTGCTTTAGGTGACTGCCATAATTGGACACAATGATTAAAGAATTGTTTATTGGTTTCTATTTTGACTATACGAATTTCGTTTCGCATTCAGTTATTGTTTATTTTCCTAACTTTTGTATAAAGTCATGATACAAATACAAAGGTAACAATTGTTTTTGGAAAAAAAAAAGGGGGGGGGATATTAATAACTATTGTTTTATCCAAAACTTCTCTAAACAGGTTTTGTAAAATCCGTACTTTGTATGCAGATTATTATTCACAAGAACAATTTACTCTATTATATGTATATATTTTTTGCTATTAGGCACCTTTTGGGAAGAATCTCCTCCAATGTGAAACCATTATGTTAGTCCTCTGGCTTTGAAGCTTATTTTAACGGAATGTTCTGCTTTTAACTCTGTTCGTTTCAAACATTTCAAATATTACTTTCATTAATTGACTTGGTTACGGAAAATTCCCAACCAAATATTTTTAAATTTCTATATTACGCTGGCCTTACTCCACACATATAATTTTTTTTAGTCTCATTTTTCTTCTATACATTATCTATAGTTTTGCAACTAATTTTTTAACTATTATTTCATTGAAATATTTTACCTTCTGTTTGGCAACAATATGTCCCAAGAGGACTCAGGGCCATAAACTCATACGACCAACCTTTTTCTGTTATGGATAAGAAAATTGATCCGTTTTTCAATAGAGGATATTGTAGAATTATCAATATGCTCGTGATTGTAATTATTTCTGTGATTTTTCTTTACAAATACAATAATTTTCATAGTCTTCGCAATTAGTCGATTCGAAAGTGCATTAGTAAACAATGTGAATGAAAAATTGCTTTTAGATCTTTCCTTCTGATTGAAAACAGACTTGGTCTCATTTCACTTACAGAGAAATACAATATTAGAAATGGAACGTTTCACGTGTTAAATGGCTAGTAACTTGGTATAGAATACATAATTTTCCTAAACTTTCTATTAGTATTTTTATTAAATTATTTTTTTAAAAAATGTTACATTGTCTACATATTGCGAGAGCAACTTAAGCGTCTTAGTCTTGTTACATCTATTGATAAGTCAATGAGAACACGTTTATTTATTAGCACGGAAACATTCAAAGAAATACCTTCGCAGTTTATCAGTAAGTGATGTTGACGATTCTCTTTTGTATATGTGTTCAGTCGTCACGACAGGTGGTGTTGCTAATGCTTCACCTATCTATGTGTGTAACGAGAGTTAGTTAGTAATAAGTGAGAATGAAAACAGACTTATACCAAATAACGTCTTTGTTGAAGGCCAGGCCCAAATACTTCTTCAGAATTGAAAAAGCGGAAAATAATTCTCCCAATTGGATGGAATTATTCATAACTGTGTAATCGACAAATAATTTCGTTACAAAAACTTTTATTTAGTTAAAGAATAAGGAACAAGATGCATTATATATTCTTCATGAGATTACAGCTTATCTGTGAAAAAGATGTTCTCATAAAATATTTCATCACCTGAAAAAATGAACTCATTTGTGTTTCCATACCAGCCGACTGGTATATATATAACGAAATGTATTTTCCTCGTGAGATATTAACTTGTGACTTTGCCACGCAGGAACTGATTACATAGTAGCCATCAATTGTTCTTTTTGTGTCAAATTTTCCTCGTCAAGCTCTCTATGGAGGAACTTTTTGTTCAGATTTTTTTTCAGCGTCATGTTAATAAATTCTATAAAGGATTTGTATAATGTGATAATCCAATCACCCGAAACAAATAACTACACTTTAAATGATTACTTAAAAATTCTAAAATAAAGTTACAACTATCATGTACGTCATTTCATTCTTTATTCCATCGCCATCTTCTTTTGTAATTATTACATAAAGCTGCTATGGAACAAAAATAATACCAACTTTTGATATTAAAAAGAATAAAACGACCTATTATGCAACAAAAATCAAATTAATTAATGAAGTATTAAAATTAAATCAAACGATAAAATGTTAATGGATAAAAATTTTCTTTTCAGATATTAAAATTAAGGCACTCGATAAATTATTGAATTAAATATATTATAATCTTAATGTAATTATTGTTACTTTTATAGCAATAATTACTTGATAAATAAAAATGAAAAAGTAAAATAATCATTTTCATATTAATCTATTCTTAAGGGATTGTGCCACAAAAATGAGATTATTAAATTAAATAATTGAATTAAAGCAAAAACGAGATAAAATATTGAAGTAGACAATAATATTCTTTTCAGATTTTAAAGTTAAAGAAAATCATAGATAAATTATTAAATTGAATATATTTTAAGCTGGATGTAATTATTACTGCCGTAAAATGAAAATAAAATAAATATATGCGTATTAATCTATCCTTAACAAAATTTGACATTTCCGAAAGCAATATTGATATCTCCATTCTTAGTATACTTTAAATTTTTAATTGATACAATATTGAATTTTAGTTTAAAATGTTCCTAAGAATGAACATTAATTTATTTAAATATGGTTAAATACTTACGAAAGCTGAAGATATATATGAAATATAAATAAAAAGCAGAATATAAGAATCTGAGTCATCGAAACAAAATGTTAAAAATAATTAGTCATGGTTGGAAATGTTAAAAATACTTCCATTCAAAAATTAGATGCTACTGTTATAAAAGGAATTTATTATCATAATAAATAAATAAACAGATAAGATGAATATTATGATTTTAAATGAAAAATTCGTTTATTTAATTTAAATTTTTAAATAAACAAATAATTTTTTAAGAAAATTTTTAAAAAAAACACGCTTTAAAATGTGCAGGAAAAAAACTAATTTAAGAACAATTTCTAGTCAAGTAATAATCCGTAGAGACCAATTAAAAACACAAAGGATTTTAGTTTTTATTAACATCGCACTGGAAGCAACACGAAGGCTATTGGCGACGGACTCGTAATTTTGAACCTCGGTCAAGTGACGAGGACGACACTTGAACTGACACGTTCCTACCCAAAATTCCACACCAAGCTAACAGGAGGACTTTGGGCCCCGACAGATTTAAGATGCATCAGCCCCAGCTTATGTAATTATAAAGCCGCGTCTCTCGCATTCAGTTTCCAGTATCTAAAATAAAAATAAAAATTGTATTAAGTCTTCAAAGCATTTTCTTTTCATTAAGAACATTCCCTCAAATAACAAACCAAATCCTAAGGGCTTATTATAGAGATATGAAACTGCAAGTTCGAAAACTGAGAGTAAAATTACTGAAAAAATAAACGAATAAGTAAACTTGTTACCACGAAAGTGCTTCAACCTTGCCTTCGTGTGTTTGCTTTGAAAAATCTTGACTTTTATTACTAAAATAATTCTTTTTGCGATACTAAAACAATTTTTAAACAGCTGCGAGGCATGTTTCCTTTTTCTTTTTTTAAAATATATCCTAGGCAAGTAATTTTGTCAGAACAAAAATTATAAATTTTATCTTCCGAAACGATTCCGTGGAGCTATTAAGCATTTTTTTTTTATCGTCTTTTAAAAAAGAAAAGTGAACGAAGACGAGTAATTCTTGGTGAGAAAAAAAAATTAAGTTATTAAATTGTATTTGTACAGTTCAAAGCATTTTTATTTCGATATTATTTGATTCTACAGCCGTAAGCCTGAATAAAAAAAAAAAAAGTCATTCCTACGATTTTTTTTATTCCAATTCAATTTTCGTTTGTTTTTAAATCAACGTTCTAGTTTCTCAGATTCATGTATTCGTGTCAATATTGTTATAAATAGAGCTTGAGTATATTCGCGTGTCGATAGTTGAAACGGAAGAAAATAAAAACATAAATTCCCTATTCTTAGATAGAAAATATATTTATATGTATTTGTGAGTAAGAAGATAAGAATTTCCCTGTGATATTTGAATACAATACAATTGAAGATATATCATTCAGCAGGGTTGAAGACATCGAAGTACTGTTTTGTTATGTTTTATTCTGCTTTATCAAACAAAGTTACAGTGTCGCGCAGATGTTGTCATTGACCTTATTAAAAAACCGATTATTTTAACATAATTCTTTCAACTTTGAAAGTCTTGCAAAATAGGTAAAGAAAGTATTATAAAGTATGGATTATGAAATTACAAAACGAACGTGATGGGGAAAATGTTATATAAAAGATAATAATGTACTAAAAAAATATGTAAATAGAATTTGCAAAATATGTTTTAAAATAAAAATGTTTAAAAATTTTTGATTTTAAATTATTTTTTTTATACTAGTATAATAATATTTGCACAGAAATGTAAAAAAGATGATTCAAAGTAAGGAAGTTTTTTTTTTAATCCAATTGAATAATAACATTTCTGCTTTTTCATATGAGCTAAATTTGCTAGATTGTTAAGAAAAATATAAGTTTGGATACATGTCTAAAATATACTATGCACACCAGAGAGAAGTTAAAAATTATTCATAGCAGAGACGGAAAATGTCTGCACTCAAAGAAAAAATAATAAAAAGGAAAACTATTCATTTCTATTAATACACCTTCTCAATTATTGCAAATGGCAAAGAATTCTTGTGTCAAAGAACTCTAACGCTGTGCCGAGTTTCAGTAAAGATAAAACACTTTTTCCAAACACGAAAGGGTACCGCAACGTTTCAATTATGGCTAAGAAATAACCGAGATATCTAGATAAAATTTATTCTGCATATACATTGTTCTTAGCGTACATAATGTAAATTAGAGCTATTCCTGTTGATTTGTTTGGTTTAAGGAAGCCGTAGATTGAAGAAACCCAGAATTATAAAATTTTCACTATCACCCCTTTGTTAGTTTTAATTATTACTAAAAATAATCGAGATAGAAACTTAATTTTCATTTATTTTTCCTTAGATTTCTCTACATAGTCACCATCCTGAGTTATACATTTCTCCCGACGTTTCTTGAATTTTCGAAAGCCTTCATTGTAGAACTCAGAAAATTGAACTCTAATCTTCTTCATGTTGTGGGTTACTTCATCTTAAGGCATCCGAAAACCAAATAAATCAACATTAACAGCTGTAATGTACAACACTATGAACTTCATGATGAATTAATATGAAGAATAAATTTTATCTGCATATGTAGGTTATTTCTAGTAATAATTAAAGCTTACGATACCTTCTCGTACTTTCCAGCAATTAGAAATTATTCAATGGGACAAAAGTAAATTGAAATTTTTTTTAAAGTAAATGATAAGTGACAAGGATAAACTGAAGCTGACATTTCCCTCTTTAGACTTTCACACGACGCCACTGGAGGACTTGGAGCCTCGACAAATTTAACATGCATTAACACCGCTAAACGGTGGATCTTATGCGGCATCAGAACTCGAACCAACGACTTGACAGAAACAACATCGTCCGCGAGTAGCGACCATGATCACTAGACTAGCGCGGCCACATATTTCCCCTAACTATACTGAATAAAAGACAAGATGTACACAGTTAGCTCAAATACAAAAAAATAGATGTCCTGTTTAATCGCGAGATTTATTTTAATTTTAACAAATTGTATTGGTTCTTTAAAAAAATGTAATTGCTGTACTCGCCAAAATAACTGGGGTGTCAGTTCAATGTCAACTTCAAAAATAAAAATGTTAAAATACTGATAATTTGACATTAGCCTTTGGCGATCCTCGGAAAGAAATTAAAATTTACAGTGGACCAGGACACACGTTTAGTGGCCTCGGTAGCCTAATGACCGTGGTCACGAACTTGAGACCATCGTTGTTTCAGTCGAGTTGTGGGTTTGAGCCCTGATGCCATAAAAGAGTCACCTAATAGCGAGGCTGATGAGAGTTAAATATGTCGTGATTCCATACCTCCCGTTGGTGTGGTGTGGAAGTTTGGAAAGGGAGGTTCACCAAACTTCCACACCAACAGAAGTTTAAGTGTTGTCCTCGTCATTTGATCGAGGTCCAAAATGACGAAATCTATCGCCAGTAGCCCTTGTGTTGCTTCTAAGTGCGATGTAAAAGAAGTCAATCAATCATAAATTCCAATACCTCTTCAACAATTGCATGATTTAAAGTGTATTTATCCTAATACACAAAATAGTTTCACTGTATGGTTATATTAAGACTAACAACGAACGTTTTTCTTTCATAGTATAGTAATAATCCTGTACCTACAGAACCAAGGTCGAACTGGATTATCGAGAGACAATATAGTTTTAACGGAGATACCAAAGATAATTACTCTTGACAAAAATTTAAACGATTAAAATATATTGCTTGATGTGTGTTTACGCCTTATCTGAACCTGTGTACACGATATAAATGCCGACAAATTATTTCCTCGTGCAAGCAATGACAAAATTAAATTCAAAACCACACATTTATTTAAATAAATATACTTGTAGTGATAAAAATCCCAAAAGAAACATTAATACAGCACAATAATAGCTAAACTCAGCTCATCATCCCTTCGTGGTCGATAAATGAGTACCAAGTTCACTTGATGGTCCAGCGTCAGGCAAGACGCTCGGCTTGGACACTAGCTAACACATGGATCAATAAGTTCCGAGACTAACCCAGAGATGGCCCTCGTAGTAAACCAGTAACCAGGTCTTTCTAGAGTACGAACCTTTGCTTGAAACGTGTCAAAATTTTAAGTCGATCGGACCAGAAACAGCTGAGTTATCGAGGTTGGAGTAAAGTCGTTTTGTAGTTTGTTTAAAAAATGGAAAAAACCGAGTTTCGTGTTCTGATAAAACATTGTTTTTTAATGGGTAAAAACACCGTGCAAGCGAAACAATGGATTGAAAAATGTTACCCGGACTCTTGTCCATCAAAAGCAACGATTTGTCGGTGGTTTGCCGAGTTTAAACGTGGTCGTACCGACACAAATGACGCGGAACGCTCGGGTAGACCTGTGGAAGCCGTTACACCGGAAAATGTGAGTGAAGTGACAAAAATTATAATGAAAGATCGTAAAGTGAAGCTCCGTGAGATTGCTGAGATGACACAGATATCATATGGAAGTGTATTTACTATCCTTCATGAAAAATTGAGCATGAAAAAGGTTTTTTCCAAGTGGGTGCCGCGATTGCTTTCGATGGAACAAAAACAGCAACGAGTCGATGATTCAGAAAGCTGTTTATCGCTATTTACTCGCAACAAAAAAGATTTCTTGCGTCGTTACGTGACCATGGACGAAACATGGATACATCACTACACTCCAGAGTCGAAGCGGCAGTCATCTGAGTGGCGCACAGCTGGCGAAAGCCGTCCGAAAACGCAGCAGTCAGCTGGCAAAGTCATGGCGTCAGTTTTTTGGGATACGCATGGCGTGATTTTCATTGACTACCTCGAAAAAGGTAAATCGATCAACAGTGATTATTATATTGATTTGCTGGTGCGTTTGAAGGAGGAAATCACAAAAAACACGCCCGCACGGTCTCGGGACTTATTGATCCATGTTAGTAATTTGCGCCCCAGGTCCAAAGGCCACAAAAACGGAGAGGTTACCGCCTGATGGAACTTCTTAGGCCCAGGAACACATTAACTTAATAATAGCTAAAATAAGCCGTGACCAGCTTTACGATAACTTGTTTTATTGGTGCTTGGAGAACACCTGCTCAGCTTTAAACATTTTGCTATACAGTACTGTACGCACACAGTTGCAATATTGTGCATTTGTAATGCGTAACCTGCTAGAAAACAAGAAATACTGTGCTGAAATGAAAACTGGCGTAACAATAAACACTGGTCGGAAATGCGAGCAGCATTGTGTGGCAACCTGGAGACCAAAGTCAATTAACTCCTGTACGCGAAAAAATCCAAAAAGGAAAGCTTGATCAGTACCGGATTATAGAATGAGCCGAACCATCGAATGCCAGATTAAAGAGAGGGATTACATTAATTAGCACTGCATCTTTAAGCTTACACTAACAACAACGGTTTTCTTTCTTTGTATCAAGAGAGAACTGACATTTTAACGAGGTGTTCGGGGGGGGGGGGCAAAGATCATGAAATAAAAAAAAAACATTTTCGTCACGTGGTACAAGAGTTCACCTAAATGCGTAGCCAAAATTGCGTCAACAGCCTTCAAGAATTGTTTTTTTTTTATTTTTCAAAAGGTGAAAGCAGTTGAAAAATGTCGGGATCATTTTGCACCCAGAACTGTATCGTTTGGTCAATTTATACATCCTAAAGCAGTTTGAATACATAAATGTACGAAAAATATTATGAACACCAATGAAAATATGAAGACAATTTACTATACTTTTCTATTTTAGTGTCAATAAAAATAATTACAAATCTTTACTAGGTAAATGGTTAAATTATAAAAGCAACAAACTTTTCTAGTCGTTCATATAAGTAAACAGAAAAATGAGATACGTTTATCTGACAAAAATTTAGAATCGATTTCGTCTTTAGCTATTGCAAAAATACAACCAAAAATTGAAGTGTTTTCTAACAGCAATCTCATAAGTCACTGTGAATTTATGTGGCTTTTGGTTGTAATACTGATCTGTATTTCTTTGCTCTAACCAAAGTTGATTTAAACTAATCATTTATTCCTTTTTAATATCTTTTCTTCAGGATGAGCCAAAACTCCTTTTACAATTTAACATGTGAATGTGATGGTGGAGTTTAATGGCGTAAGAAATAGATATGGCGTGCTGCGCCAAACAAGGTGTAAATGTGATCAAAATTTTTTAAAAAAAATAGGTGTAAATGTGATCAAAATTTTTTAAAAAAAATAGGTGTAAATGTGATCAAAATTTTTTAAAAAAATAGATAAAAGATAAAAATTTAGGTGACAAGAACAAGGTTAAAAAATATAGAAGAATCGTTGTTATATCCCGCGAGGACGCCTCTCCGTTTACATCAAACAGTAAATCTCATAAGGAGAAAAGATCATTAGGACCCCTTAGGGTCGTAATTTCCGTACCTACCAAAAGAAAGAAAGCTCCTGAGGACATAAGATGTGAATAACTTTTATGAAAATTATTACAATTTTTGTTTTCAGGGTCTGAAAATCAATGTTTCGAATTCTAAATACAGAAAAATACGTAACTTGAAATGACCTGTTGTTACTTCCTTCTCCATCTATTATAAATCTTATACAAGGTTATTCAAAATGAATGATCCGATTTCAGAATTCCATATTTTCACAAATAAAGGACACGGAATGAAAGTAATACATGAATAAAAAGAAATTCATGAAAGTTTTACATTGTTAAAAATAAATAGCCCTCACGTGTTCTTTGTGAAGCTTTTCACGAAAGCTCTTTCAGAAGCTTTGACGGAGACAGTTGAATTGGTCGCAGTGGACCAGATGACTTGATGTTACACAGCTGGCTATCTAAGTCATTTGATATGGCCCTATGCGATTTCTTTCTTTGTGGATTTGTAAAAAATAAAGTGTATGCACCACCATTATGTGAACTTAAGCAACGGATTGCTGCTGATGTACAATCTATTACTACTGATACTTTGCAACGTGCCTGGCAGGAATTTACATATCGTATTGACATTATACACATAAATAAAGGAAGTTATATCGAACACTAGTAAAAGAAACTTCTATATTTTCCCTTTGCATTCATTTATCATTTATAATTGTGTCATTTATTTTTGGAAGTATGAAATTTTGAAACTGGATGATTCATTTTGTATAACCTGTATATTGAGGAGATAAAGAGGAAGTCTCAAGAAAGCCTTAATGGATGAAGCAATTTCAAATAGGTAGTCAGAGCAAGACCACAAGAAACGGATCCCTTGGTTAGAAGTCTACTTGAACTGGATTCACTTATTAGATGTCTACTGTTAGAATCTGCAAGATTAGTATAGATATCTTTATTATAATATTTAGTTGAGCCAGAATAAAATAAACGCTTCACATAGATTTCAGTTATTTTGACAATGATTTTCAAAAACTGGAATAAAATGGTTAAATATTTTGGGCTGGTCTTTCTTGAATAATTATGTCTTTATACTCCAAACTACGTTATATCGTTTGTTGCAATTTGACAAATACAGAATTATTACTTTCCTTTCTTGAGTTACATGAAAATCAATGTTTGCTTGATATAGAATTTTTGTACCATTGGAATCAAACTAAATTAATAACTAATCTAAAAGTGCAAAAAAAAAATGAAATTCTCTTTATATCTCAAGCTGCCTTGGGTTAAAACAATTCTGATAGAGAGAAAATTATACTGAATTGTATTAAACGCACTTTAAATATTTCTTTGAATTCCTTTACGAACTGTTCTTTTCAAATTGCATCTAGAAAAGTGTTGACGAAGCTTAAGAAAAACAAATACGTTAAAAAATCAAAAATCAAGCTTACACCGTCGCTTCGTCTAAACAAATTCATACTCCGTTGCCACCGAAACACAGAAACAAACCTTCAAAAAAATAATAAAACAAAAATGTACAATTCCTTTTCCTTGCACCTGTCAGCCACGTTTTTGTTCTTTAACGAAGACACAAGAGGTGAATGTCAGTAACTGTAGCATTTTTAAGAATAATTCTTCATCTTTTTCTTTCGCGAATTGGCGAGTCGCTTTAATTAAAACTCGGCATTCCAAGAATTTGACGCTTCACTGGTCAGAGACAATTCCGACTCGGAGAAAGAGAAAAGGGTTATGGCAACACAAACAAAAGACGATGCGACGAGAGGTTTGTATGTTCCACGAGGTTAATTAAAAGATTCTGTTTCTTTGTTTGCGAGAGAGAAACAGCGGGAATTTTATTCTATATTCCATGGCGTTAAAGTTCAGGCCAAATGATGAATTAATTATTATTTGTCGAATGGAATATTGAGAAGTTTGTCATTATCGGTTTTTCTTTTGATATTTATTAGTTGGTTAGATGTTCGAGATTTAGAATGAATGTTCTTTTGGAATGTAAACATATAGAATAGCTTTATTAGATAATATAAAGATTGCTAATTAACAATGTTAATTAAGAAAGCTTATTAATATGGAATATTATTATTCTTTTTTTGTAGATTCATTAATAATAACTGTTACCATTAATTTTCGGATATCGTTTATGATAATATTTCTAATGCGTTATTAGCATAAGTGATTACATTTCCGATAACAGAATATTTCGTTTTCATTTGTGAACATAAAATAAATAATAAAATAATTTATTCTCATATTTCGAAAGGGATCATTAAATTTTTTGCCATTATTTAATTAGTTTTCCTTCCTGTTTTAACAATCATAACACCTTACCGTTTATTACATGCGTTGTTGATATAAGTCTTATACTGATTTTTAAACAGTCTGTATATGTTTATATGCAATGTCAAATGATTTTTTTTTTCTTTTTATAAATACTTTATCTTTTCATTCTTTATATAAAAATGTTAATCGAAATATTTTAATACCAAGCTGTGTGTTTGTATGGAAAGCTCGAAATTTAATTTGATTTATATCTTTTACAATACAACAAGGATGATCATAGCGTGGCTTGTGAGCCAAGTGCAGGTGGTGTGTGTCTCTCGAGCAAATAAAATATTTGTATGAAATATGGTAAACTAAAACTATTCAGTGTTCAAAAGTTTTTAATTTATTTCGTTTCCTTGTTAGTGAAGAAACTTAATAATGTTGTTCAAAAGCACATAAAAAATAATGGACTGATTCTATCGAACAATTTTGTAAAGAAAATCTTTAAAAGTTAAATGCGCTTGTGAATGCTTTACGAATGATTTCCATCTTAGCAGTTAACAGCTGAAAGTTTCGGTTGATGACTTGTTAACGTCGCTCGCATGACCTCAATTAAGTACAGATCAGTTAAAGAAAACCGATACTTATTTTTAATAAAATTAAGTGTTGAATACAAAAATTCACAACAATACGTAAAGAATTAAATTATTCTCAAAACTGAGATTAGTATAAGCATTCCGGTTTGAAGATATCTTTGTCCCGTAACCTGTTTCCAAAACCAAATAGTTGAGAATTATTGTTTTAACTTTGAAAGACTGTCTTGAAGAAAAAAATCACAAAATAGTGTCACTTTTGGGGAAAATATGGCCTGGACAAATTATAATTTCCCCAGACTGAATGAATGGCACTTTCAATGTTTCATTCTGAAATTTGACTTCCAAAGGCAGTGTAACTGTGGCTACTCTTGCTGTATAATTATACAGGGTGTTTCGAAACTCAAGGGCAAAAATTTAACGGGTGGCAGAAAACATCTAAACAAGCAATTTTAACCAAACAATGCATTGACGGAGTTGAATAGGTGAACTGCTTGACGGGTTTTTTAAAAGGATGCATAAAGCGTGAGTTTCTTTACACATTGTCATTTCTACCGTAGATTTCAGGAGGTATGACCTTTTCCTGATTATTGTACGTCACCATTCCTCCTGAAATCCGAGATAAAAATGACGATGTGTAAGGAAACTCGTGCTTTGTTTTCCATTACAGTCCAGTCTAGTATTTCACAGCTTGCTCTCCGCCTATGTATTGTAGGTTAAAAGTTGCTTTGATGTTTTCTATCATCCCTTAACTTTTTGCCCATAAGTTTCGAAACACCTTGTATATATTTTCTCTTAACAATAATTCGAAATTGAGATAAAAGTGACTGATAAAATATGAATAAAAAATATCTTCTAAAAGGAAATTTCAGTGAAGGTTTTCTTATAGTCTTTTTACGTGAGGGAGGGGGACACGAAAATTAGAACGTTGCAACTCCAACAGTAGTAAAGCAATTTATAATAGGTAATTATACCTATTTCCTCGAAATGCTTGCCTCAAATTTTTAGCAATGCTTCCCCTTCTTATTTTAAACTTATGTGAATTTTCCTTCACTCTCCCATTCTGTACTTTTTTTTTTGTTTGTTTTGTATTCATTTCTGTATTTATTGATTAATTATGCCATACTTAATAACAGAAGAGTGTCTTTTTGAAATTTTACGGGAACAGTCTTCACCATTATTTTCGATTTTACTACTCCATACTTTTAAAAGGTTTTCTCGATGGAGAAGGGAGGCGTTAATGAGAATTTAAGGTAAGCAGTAAGATCTTTCTTAAGAGGAAAAACTATTTTCCATGTCAGAATGTAATCTAATAGTAGTTTGATCTTTTAAATGAAGATTTGATAAAAATTTATTTTTAATATGAATGACGAGAACATGATGATGGATTGGGAATTTTAAATCTTGGTATCTTTTTTTGAACTGTTAAATGAACAATTCCCTTAAAAAGGTGTGATGGCTTATTTTTCTCACTAGTTTAGTCAGACTCAATAAGGCTATAAAGACCTCGTCTTTAACAAATAATGATAAAATTTATATACATTTCGTCATCTATCTCGGAACTCATTTTATTACCTCTTTACGAATACAGATTTTCTTTGATCTTATTACGCTGCCGACTCCTTTCGCGACAAAGAGGCAGGGAAGCCAAAATTTTCTCACTCCAGCAGGCTTCATTTATATTACAATGGGCTTCAAGG
>BMAW01028819.1:338600-428315 GCA_019974015.1 Nephila pilipes | reverse complement strand
GAGGAGTGTTGTCCCAAGAGATCTCATGTCGAAGGATCCATAGTAAAATCGAGTGTAAAGCAGTCTCCAGTGACTCAACTACGTGTTAACAGAATCTATCTACTCTTTGCATTCTATTTTTTAAAAATAATTCTACAAGTTGATATTTTCAAAAAACCGAAATCTTCATGGTGGCACAGCGTAGATTCCTACCATCCGGTGCGAACCCTAAATTTGTCGGCCCCTTATAGAAATAAAAAACAGTAATATCACGAATCCATTGCGCGTGCGCAAATATAAAAACTACTTATAGTTTAATAAGTTAAAACTATTTAAAAAAAAACAATCCATGTGCGTAAAACCGTAAAGTCACTGAATAATTCAAAAATAAGCAAAAAGTATTTATCTTAACATTCTCATATAAATCGTATTCGAAGAATCAGACACATAAACTTGTTTAATACGCTTTACAACAAACTTAGGTATAGGTACAACTTTAGTAAAACTTAGGTACACCTAAAATTTTATCAAAGTAGATAATAAACAATATCAACGCTGACCCGCTTTTCTAAATAACAAAAAAAAAAATGAAGGAATTAAATGTCACCTGTTCACTCCATCATGTCTATGAGTTGTTCAAGGACAATAATTCAAAATTCAAAACGGACACACTAATTGCATTAGTAGCATGGGAAAAGTGGATTGCTGGTGGCAGCGTCGGTTCGAAATTGAAAATTTATTTTCTTATTTTGAATAAAATATTTGACAAACTTTTGCTTAACTGCACTTAAATGTTAGTATATTTGCTTATGTCAAATCTTACAACCCTATTTTGAACCACTTCCACTTGGCAATTGCCTTGAAATTCAGCACAAGTATCTATGTTGATTAAGCAATAAACTTAAAGTTCTGTAAATATTTAATGTGTTCTTTTATAAAATATTTTTTGTAACAGGCGATTGACTTGCATATTGTAACAATAAAGCATACGTGACCCTAAATTACTCTCTCGAATTAACCATATACACTGCAATTTATCAAAAATGTCAGTTATATAGACAATTCGTCTCGATATCGGAACTTATATTATCATTCAGATTAAATTTATACTGTAACTCGCAGTTCACTTAGTCCGCTGTTAAATAACCATACATTTGATTGCCGCGTGTTAACAGAATAAGACCATATATAAAAAGTTATGATAAAGGAACAATTATATCTGGAAAGTATTTGGAAAAATGTCGCGGAAAACTTTAGAATTAGTACTGAAATACATATCTGTAACATTGCTTTAAATGAATGCGTTTAAATGTTGATTAGATGACTCTGAAATTAACATGTTTGCTCTTACACATTTACACATCGTTTGTTTAGCCATGATCACAAAATACTCCATTCGACCAATCGTATATTTTTCTAAAGAAATAAATATTATAAAGAGAAAAAAATAGTACTAATTTAATTACTTGTTATATTTATTGTAAAGAAGTCGTAAAGGTTTCTCTTACGTTTCCCCCTTGAACTAATATTTGGACTACTTTATGGCGTTATTTAATTCGGGAACCTCACGATGTGAATTAGATGTTATTCAAGTTAATCAGCACTGATATACACTCACACACATATATATAAAGAGAGGGATGTCGTGAATATAGAAGAGAATTAGATCATTATAACAATAAAATAAAATTCTAGTAAGGACTCTTGACTAAATATTTTATTGATTGATTACTTAGTGAGTTTCAATGTATCGGATCCTAAAATGCGTGAGGGAAAAAACGTCACAAAAGGAGATTAACTGCTTCATGCCAATGTCCATCAGATTCAACTCAAGACACCCCCCTCATCCCAAACACTTTTGTGTTTTTGTTACATAACTTCCCCTCCTCAAGCTTTTTCAAAATTTCCTAGAGCAATACTGCCCACTCTAGTAATCTATATAGTAGCACGACATTAAAAAAAAAAAACAAATAGTCACCATTAAAGCTGTAGTATAATTTGAGAGCAACGTCTATCTCTACTCAATAAACCTTGCCTTCCCACTCTCATAAAACTATACCTAGAAAACAAATCTGTTAATGACTGAAGTCACCTTCGTAGTGAAAAATCGTTACGCAATTCCAAGAAAAACTGAAGCTTAAATTGTTTTTAATGGGAGCTGTCTAATACGTTAGACAATCAGTAGAATTCAGCCGAAGCGAAAATGAAACCGGTCAAGTTTTATTTTTACTGTGAATATCCAATTGGTCGGGTCAAGGAAGAATTGTTTATTTCCTATAAACGTAAATTTCTCTCTATTACTCTCGATTTCTCTGAAACTTTTTAAAATTTATTACTTTTGGTTCTTTAAGTCAATCAAAATTACTTCTTGCGTGAGGGAAAAACCTACTTTTAAAGAACGCAAAAAGTTTTAAAATTGAAAAATTGAATTAGAGACATCGGTGCTGGAAAATAAATTGAAAACAATCAAGATCAGTCAAGGTAGTCGGGCGGTTAGGGCTAATTTAGTTAGGTTATGTTAAATACAAAACAGAGTAATTGAAGTGTGGGAATGAATAAATGTCAAGAAAATCGTGAACTTGCATTTACTGAGTATAATTTGTAATGTGAGTTGTTGTTTCTCCCAGAAGGCATAGAAGAAAATAGCTTTCTCGTGGAAACTTATGGAGATACTACTTTTTAAATACGACCCTTTTAATTTTTTAACAACAGAGGCTTCATTTTGACTTGATTACATCATTTCTAAAGTATTGCGATTCAGAAATCTGACTTTTGTAACTAGTGTTTGAGGCTCATAATTTAATGGAACGAATGTTTTTGTTTTATATTATCAAATAGCTTGGTTGATAGAATGACCAGTTTAGTGATGAATGGCTGGTTCAAAAATTAATTTTTTTCAAAGACTGTCGTATGAAGTTTAATTTTAGTTTAGTTTAGTTTTTATTAACGTCGCTCAGAAGCAACAAGATGGCTATTGGCGACGAACCTCGACTGTCGTGTGAAAAAATGGAACATTCATTAAATCCGATGGTGACTGATTCAAAACATCTCTAATGAATAGTGTAGAAGTCTGGAGAATTTTGTATTAAAACACTGGATTAACAACTATTATTGGCATCATGCAGATAGTGATAGAGCTCGCTATGAAGGAACTATATAGTTCAACCGCACAAATTCAGAAATTATTAAGAACTGTTCTACTTTTCGTTCTAAAAGATTGAATTCTAACTGATTACGACGATTATCTAGAATTTATTATATCATTTTATCTTGTGATAATGCAACAAAAATGTCTTCTTTTTTCCCAACCCTTCTTGCTTTCTTGCACTGTATATTAATTTGTCACAAGTCTTTACACCGTTTTTCACCCATTTCCCAATAAGCTAGAGCCTTCAAATTTTGTTCACAAACTCAGTTGGGATAACAATACAATATTTAATGATAAAGCTAAAAATATAAAAAAAAATCATTTTGTTTTTAATATTTTGTTAAAAATGTTATTGAAAAAGTAAAAACCAAAGAATAGAAAATAATGTATATAAATTCTTAAAAGAATCAACACTTCTATGTGGCAAAAGAGTAAAAAAAAACTAAAAAGTAAAACAATTTTCTTCGACCCGTAAAAAAATTAAATGAAAATATACTGAACATGACAGTTTATCATCATCAAAAACAACAAAGAGAATATTTTTCAATCCAACTGAAATTTTTTGATTAATTACTGAAGTGCTCTACGCATTTTAACTGTCTATTTAACTTATGATCATGTACAACACTTCAATATTTAGTCTAAAATGTTTAATCTAAAATCTTTTTCTCATTTATGACAATCATAAACTGTCGTTTTTCGGGTTCTGGAAATCTCAGTTCAGATTTAGTTTTTATTAACGTCACACTAGAAGCAACACGAGGGCTATTGGCGACGGACCTCGTAATTTTGAACCTCGGTCAAGTGACGAGGACGACACCTGAGCTGGCACCCCCTCTACTAACTTCCGCACCACGCCAACGGAAGGACATTGGAATCCGATAGATTTGACATACACCAGCCCCGGTTACACGGTGGGTCTTTGGCAGCCAAGGATCGAACACGCGACTGAACGAAAACCGCCGGTCACGAATCCGAAACCATGACTTTTAGGCTACCGCGGTCCCTGGAAACCTCAATCACTGTATCATCAAGACAATCGCCTTTATGAAAAATACAATAGTGTATAAGATTTTTATGTTTAATTAATGTCGTGTTAGAATTGCATCATTAGCTATCGGTTTGGATGCCGTAATTTAAAACAAAGGTCATATAAAGAAGATCCAAACATAACATCACCCCATAAGGACTGTGAAGACCCGTTAAATTTAATGTGTATTAGTCCGTGAAGAGCATTGAGGGAAATCATAACTTCCTGCAACTGCAAAGCATGTTACTGGGGCCTCTTAATAACATAAAATAACTATTTCAAGCTTTGATTTTAGGCAAACAGGATGGCTCCTCACATATGTGTTTGATCCAAATGCCTTTCGATATGTCTCATTAACCTCCATTCACCGCTTCCTTTCTTTTGGGAGTAACAAAACCAACTTTCTACTTGCAAATCGACCATCACCACACTCATCGTAAGACAATTCAATTCTCACCCCATTTCTGACACTTTTCCCATCATTCCCGACATTAAACCTGCCTTTTACGTAACACCCGTAAGGGGGCAACATCAGTGACCCGAAATGGAAGAAAGTTACACACAAAGCGGCCTCCAATGACATTTTTTGCAGGGAAGAACATTATGAAGTTGTTAATGGTTCGATAGCAACATGCAAGAAGAAGAGCGAGTCGACAGTTGGAGATGCATCGGTGAACATAGATCTTATACCCCGACATGCATTGCTGAACGACACGAGATTGCTTTTAATCTCACCAATTGGTAACTGTTCGAGTATGGTTTTGTTTTTCTCTTATTCTAAAAAAAAAAATCGGTTGTCGCCAAAAATCATTGACGGAAGAGTGATTGGTGATGAGCAAAAGAATGCAATCAATGCTCACCGTTATGGCTGAGGTTAGTTTACTGTTCATTGGACAATATCGGCTTTAGTAGCAAGTGAAGTGGTTGATAACGTGATTAAGGTTTTGAAAGTTCTTTTTTTGAGGGGAAGTACAACAACGCGTGGTGGAAATGTGTCATGATTAACAAGCTATTCAGTTGAAAGTTCATTCATTGACATCATCTTAATCCTAATACTTCAGTTTTTCATTCTTAAATATAGATAAAATGACGTATCACCGCTTGTAGGTTTTGAAGATGGATACATGTAGAAATTGTAAGCAAAATATGGTTTTCGAACCAATTAAACTGATAAATAACCCTACAAACGGAGAAAACTATTTGCGGCTATTAATTTGCCGACTTCAAAACAGCCTACCAATTAGGTTTCAGTCTTATCTGTACAATTTGAAAATCAATACAATGTAAGCTCGCAAAAAACAATACTAGTCAACAATGTTTATTGAACTTTTTTCTGCCTTTCTTGAAGATCCGCGAAACACAGCCAATTCGATTCCTAATTTTGAATCACTGCCGGATGAAGAAGTCAGGGCCGCGGTAGCCTAGTGGTCAAGGTCGTGGACTAGCGGCCGGCGGTTTTCGTTCAGTCGCGGGTTCGATCCTTGGCCGCCAAAGACCCGCCGTGTAGTCGGGGCTGATGCACGTTAAATCTGTTCGGGGCCCAAAGTCCTCCCGTTGGCGTGGTGTGGATGAGGAGAGGGAGGTGCCAGCTCAGGTGTCGTCCTCGTCACTTGACCGTGGTTCAAAATTACGAGGTCCGTCGCCAATAGCCCTCGTGTTGCTTCTAGCGCGACGTTAATATAAACTAAACTAAACGGATGAAGAAGTCGACACGTGAACTGGTACCTCTATCTCTATATTCACACCATTCCAACATAAGGACACTCCCGGGATACCCTAGCGATCCTTCTCTATTTTCGACCCTCCTTCCTGTCAATCACTTATCTTTTTTTCAACTTCACGTCTAGACCACAGTTTAATCATATTTGGCGCAGCATAGCCATATTTGGCTCTTGTGCCAATAAACTTTACATTCACTCACTCACTCCAACATAAGGACTTTAAGCTCCAACAAATATTAAACGCACATTAGTCCCACTACACGTCCCTCAGATGCTTCTTTAGGTATGAACGACCATCATAGCCACGAAATATCCCAATGATTTTCCCCACGTGGTTTACTGCCTTTGGTAAACATGGGTGACGTGCTCCTGAAATATACCCTTGCAATCCTTCTGTATTTCTGACTCTTCATGTGCACCATCTTTTCTTTCATTTTTTTCAAACTTCTAGATCACAGATATTCACTCTTTGGCGCAACATATTCAAATTTAACTTTTGCATCATAAATCTCAAATTTCATTCTCTTCACACGACGGATCTTTAGTTGAGAATAGGGACAGAACTCTCAGTTCAACTAAAACATCGTCGAGCATGATCTCGAAATCAACATGACTCTGCTTTCCAGCCCAAAAATTAACATAAGACAATAAATATACATTAAAAGTTACTAAAATATAAAGAGGAATTTGTTTGTTTACATCGTACTTTGAAGCAACATGAGGACCACTGGTAACAAATCTCGAAAAAACGAGCTTCGGTCAAATGACAAGGACGATACCTGAGCTGGCACCTCTTCTCCAAACTTCCACGCCAACGCAAGGATTTTGAGCTCGACAGATTTAACTTGCTTCAAGACTCGAACCCACGATTCCTCTGATAAAACACGAGCTTCTGGTCATAACCACGTAGCTACTGCATGCAAAGGGGAAAGAGAAATAAAAGAAAAATTCCATGATTAAAATAAATTATGATAAACCTCCAAATTGGTAGGGGTTCATTTTTGTATGGTTCTCCCTTACCAATGGTGTTTGTTTTTTTTTAAAAAAAATGTGTTGCATATTTTCAATAGGTTAATGCAACAGAATTGTTTAGTAAGTAATTTTCTTACTTATTATTCAAATGTTATATTTAACTATCATGCTTTACATCAATTTTGGAACACGCAGAAAACTGCAGTTTTCAATCGAATTATATACGGTAAAACGCCCGCCATGCCATATGAATATATTTTATGATCATTATATATTAAATAATATAGCACGTTTACATATTTGATCCACTGTGTTTCTTTACTTTAATTTTTTTTAAAAAAATATGTATTGTTCTTAATAAATCATTTATAAATTCTCTGTTTTTACTGTTACTTTTATTAATATTAAAAAAACATCCTAAATTTGATTATGAAATCAAAATGTGAATATTCATATTTTCACAATATTTTATTTCTCTAAGCTTTTAAAAAATCCATTTTTTTAATTTCTTATAAACTTAAAGTTAATTTACAGTCCTTTAATTAATTATGTACATTAAGATGAGAGAAATATATCGTGAGGTTATTTGATGCTTTTCTTTGCTCTAGTAAAATTTGGTCTTAAAATTTATTTCAAAACTTCATTTTTTTTATCTTCAAAGAAAAATAATTTATCGGAATTTAGCGATTTCCATTCGCTGAAATGCATTTGATCCACCTGCGGAGCGCTGAAACACGTAAATAAAGTTCAATGTTTCTTTTTTTTTTTTTTTTTTTTTTTCGATTTAAAGTTCATTTAAATGCAAATAAAGAGGGAAGTGAAACTGCTGTGAAATCTCATCAACTTGACATGAGTCCGATATCTGTTTTTGATATTCTGAAACTATTTACATTTCTCGATAAGCAAGGAATGTTTCCAACACAAGCGATCCTTTAGAAAGTCAATAGTGGCTTCATTATTCTTTTCTATATTTTTATACATTCATGCATTCAGTAGCTTTCTGTTGTATAAAGAAAGTAAAGCTACACTCTGTTCCTTTAAGAGGTCATAGACTTCATTTATAAAACATACGAGTATGAAAATTGATATATAGCATTCAAGTAAAAAAAAAATGAATTCGTTATTTGAAGTTGCATAATTTACTAATTTGTGCTTAATTTTTACTTCTCCAAGTTCAAGTTCCTCAGTATGGTTTAGAAGTGAGTAGAGAGCTTAGTAAGCAACCAGTTCAAATGTCTTCGTCACTTGACCTTGGTTAATAAATATAAGTGAAATATTTTTTTTAAATCAAGCTTTTACTTAAAGAGGGACTTAAAAATACATAAATATTCTTTAAGTGTAAAATAATACATTATTTTAAAAGCTTTAGGAATGTACTAAGATATACATAGGTAATTAAGTACCATGACAACTTGCATGCTTTAGACTCTCATATTATGAGAGTCTAAAGAAGTTTGTATCAGTGTACAAAAGACAGTCTCTCTCTTTCTCTCTCAAGTTTTTATAAATTAAATATTTCACATTTTAAAAATTATTTTTTATCTTTTAGCCCATCTTGAAATAAAAGCTGGATTTTAAAAAAAAATTTTTAATCAAAAATTGATTTTGTAATTCTGTAAAATATAAGATTCATATGATAAGAGTACCCCAACCCTCTCAAGTATGTCACTGCTTAAGCATACCATAGTATCGCATTGTCATCAAAATCATACGTGTGTACATAATTTCTGCTCGATAGGATGAGAAGAAATGTTATTTAAAAAAAGAAACCAAATATTGAACTGGAAAGACATACATATAGTGGCTCAAACAATTGAGGATACACCTTACTTTCTCTTGATAAATCCAACTTTTAATGAAAATAACACATTAACTAGAATAGAAGACGTATTTTTACTTTTACACGTAATAAAAGGGTTAATTTACAGTAAAAATAACGAAAATCAACAAAAAAATATCTAAAATTAAAAGTTTCACAAATATTTGAAGTAAACATAGGCAGATCTTTACCTCAAAAAATTAAGGATACACCAATGAAATTTTTTCGATATATTACATGCATAGACAGTATCAGTATTTTGTTGCATGTCCTTTGGCTTTTATAATGTCCTCCAAACGTCTTGGTACCGATTCGACCAATTTTTTAGTGGTATCTGGAGATATTTTATCCCATTCTTCTTGTAACACTTGCTTTAAATGGGCTTTGTTTCTAATCTGGTGTTTTTGGACCGATGTTTCTAGTGTGGCCCACAAATTTTCTATGACATTGATGTCAGGGGACTGTGGCGGTGTGTGCAATTGCTGTTTACAATGAAAAAGACACCACGTTTTGACATTACGTGCCGTGTGTTTGGGGTCGTTGTCGTGCTGAAATATAAAATTTCCATCTAAACCCGATTTTTGTGCACTTTCTTTAAGATTGTTGCGGAGTATGTCTATATAAAGCTTATGATCCATTATACCATCTATAAAAACTAAATTTCTACCCCATTTGCAGCCATACAACCCGAAACCATGACGGAGCCACCACCATGTTTAACTGTAGGACGTAAATTTTTTGGATCCAAAGCGGTGTTCGGCTTTCTCCAAACGGTGTGGCGACCATCGCTTCCAAAAATGTTGAATTTACTTTCATCACTAAATATAACTTTCTTCCAAAAGTTTTCTGTCTTCAACTGATGAGTTTTTGCAAACTCCAAACGCTTTTTCTGATTTTGTAAGCTTATGAAAGGTTTCTTTCTAGCTACTCGACTGCTATATCCAGCATGTCTAATCACATTTCTCACAGTTTCAGCACTTACACTTCTGCAGATTATTCGAGAAGTTTCTGCAGCTAGTTTGACTGCACTCAGTTTAGGATTAATCTTGATATCTTTTAAAATTTTCCTTTTAGCTACATCACTCAGAATACTTTTCCTTCCTCTTCCACTCTTATTTTGAATTAATCCATCGCGTTTAAATTTCCCAATGATTTTCTGGACACATGAGTGACTTCTACCGACAATTTCAGCTATTTCACGATAAGATTTTCCCTTCTTAAATAACCTTAATATAAATTTTCTTACATCAATACTAGTCTCTTTCCGTGGAGCCATTTTCCATTTAAAATTACAGCTTTATATTCTCATAACCAACTTCAAAAGACAGAAATAAAAGTTGAAAAAGTTTAGGATAAAATTTCCCAAACTTAGATTATTAGTAGCAAGCAAAAAGATATAGTTAAACAAAAATTTTATTTGTGTATCCTCAATATTTTGAGGAAAAAATCTGCTCACGTTTATTTGAAATGCCTCTGAAAAGTTTTATTTTAGAATTTTGACGTTGATTTTTCTTTATTTTTACTGTTAATTAAACCTTTTGTTATGTCAAAGAATAAAAATTCGTTTGCACTTCTGGTTAAGGTGTTATTTTGATTGAAAGTTGGATTTATCAAGTAAAAGTAAGGTGTATCCTCAATTGTTTGGGCCACTGTATGTATAAACTTAACAAATCAAATAAAAGTTTGTTATAAAAAGTTGAAGAGAGACTTTTGCTAATAACCATTCATTAAAAACCGAAAATTCGGAATAATGAGGCTTAAGTACAATAAATGAAGCAGGACTTATAAGATCATCCTTAGTGTTTTGGAATGTTTGGATAGTCACGGTCGCGAATTTGCAGCCGACATAATTTCCGTTGAGCAGTGAGTTCGAATCATCCTTCCACTGAAGATCTGCCATGTAGTAGCCCTCTGACGAACCTTCTATATTTTCTACTCCTTCTGGTCAACCATTTTCTTTCTCCTTTCCTTTCGATCTTTCTTATGTCTAGTGATCAGGATCGCGAATATATGGCGCAGTTGTTCACATCAATTCGTGGTTGTGAATCCTTATGCCACTTGAGACTTGCCATGTAGCGAGGCTGATACGTGTTAAATTTGTTGCGATTCCAAGTTCTCCTATGGCTTGGCGTAGAATTTTGGTGAGGAAAGTGGCTGATGCAGGTTAAATCTATTGAGGCTCCAAGTCCTCCTTTTGGCGTTGTGTGTGTGGAAGTTTGGAGAGAGGAAATATCAGCTCCTCGTCACTTGACAGAGGCTCAAAATGACGAGGTTCATCGACAATAACCCTCGTGTTGCTTCTAAGTGCGACATTATTTTAAACATTGTGGAGGGAAGTGCCAACTCAGGGGTTCAAAATATGAGGTCCGTCTTCAATAATCCTCGTATTTATCTGGAGTACAACGTTAACAAATAATCAAGGGAAAAAAATATTGCGTCAAATCAATTACACAGGGTTTGGCGCACCGTCGCCAGATTTGGTACTTGCACTATAAACCACGAATTTCCCTAACTCATTCACAGCTGTGTAGCTGAGCTCATGCATATTAAATCTGTCCAGGCTCCAAGTCCTCAAGATACCGTGGTTTGAAAGTTTGGAGGGTGGGTGATGCGGCTCAGATGTCATACTCGTCATTTGACTAGAGTTTAAAATTACGAGGTCCATCACCATCTGTCATCGTATTGCCTCTAAGAGAGTCCGGGAGTTCGAGTCCTGATGGAATTTAAGATCCACCGCGTAGTGTGGCCCGTGTGGTGACCGGTTGTGACAAAATAATCCAACTGTAGCTCATGCATGTCATAAGAGGTGACTAAAATGGGTACCCAGAGTCTGGGGGTATAGCCCCCCCCCCGGAGATTATATCAGGGCACCTCAGGGACTTGCCTTCTTTAGGCAAGTACGGGTATCATGACCCCCAAAGCTCCATAGTTATCTTTTTCTTTCCTATGGGATTTACTGTCTTTGGTAAACACGGGTTACCCTAGAGATCCTTCTCTATTTTCGACCCTCCTTCTTGTCAACCGATTTTTGTCTTTTCACTTTTTTCATGTCTAGACCACAGTTAAATCCCATTTGGCTCTTGCGCTAATCACTTTCCCATTCACTCACCACCGCGTAGTGGAGGTGAAGCGTGTTAAATTTGTCAGGACTCCAAGTCCTCACGTTCAGATGATGTTGGAAGTTTGGAGAAAGAAATGACAGATCAGGTATCGTCCTTGTCATTTGATTGTGATTCAGAATTACGAAAACTATTACTAATAGCCTTTGTGCCGTTTACTAGTGCGTTAATAAAAAATGAATAAAATTGGAATGTTTGACGTAGCGTAATCAGATTTGGCTCTTATTCCATAAGCTCTTACTCACTTACAATATTTGGGAAATAAGGAGAGGGATCTATCGACACTATCGGATGTCATTCTCGTCATTTGACTTTGGTACGAAATTGCGAATATTGTAGCCTATTCCTCCAAATAGCTTCTAGATCAATCTTGTTGGACTTTGTCTTTTCTGCAGAAAGATTAAAGTTGATGGAATGACCATTTTACAGACAATTTGTAAATACGTCTAGTAGTAATGCTGAATAGATGAAAGGACCTTAGCGACAAATTTGGTGACGAAACCTAGATGAAAGGAGAAGCTCCTACAGTAGACCACTCAAATATATGGCCATTGTGATACATCAGTTAGATTATGGTAATATATATAGAGTGTTGTGATTACGTGATTTCGCCGGTATATGTACTAATCCAATATTTTGATGACTTGAATTTCCTATGCGATTATGTGAATTGTGCTATAATGGGTTTATGTATATTTGTTAATTGTTTCCATTCGAAAGAAAGTTATTGAATCTTTAGAATCTCAGAAAAATTAAAAACTTCGATTTACTCGGATAGAACCAGCTGATTAATTGCGTGGATTTTTCCTGCTCTGTGAAATGTATGCAACAATATTAATTCAAAGAAACGAATTTTCGAAATCTAAGTAATGAAGGAATTCCCAAAAGGTTCAATGCTGGGAATTTCTTTGAACTATTTAGAGCACAAATGCGCACGTTTTAACGACTCATTCAAACCTCAAATCCAGGAATATTTTCAATGGCCAATTTAAACATCACTCGATCAACAAGACTGCATATTCCAATACGAAATTTGCTGAAGTCGTCTTAGAACTTGCTGACAGTTCCCAAAAAACGGCGAGTCAGCTCCGAAAATCAACAGAACTTGGATTCATTTCGCATCCGAAAAAGCCAGAAAAAAAATTGTTAGCGACAATTGCGTTTCGCCTGGCTAGACGTTTCCTTAATCTGCTCCCTCAATGATATCTCTCTGTTTGCTTTTTACCTTTTCCTGAGTGTCTCCCATTAGTCGTGCGAAAGAAAACAAGAACAGGAAATTCTTATGTCTGTACAAGCTTTGGGAAATTTTAACATTTAATGGATCTTTGTCCTTCATTTGTTTCTAATGATTCGGAGGAAATTGTGCTACCAGAGAGGTATCGAAAGGTTATAAAAAGGACTTTCTGTGCAGGAACAGACGTTGATTTCAGTTCAGTGGTAGTGGGAGGGGGAAGAAAGAGCCATGAGCCCGGCTACAGAGATGGGGGGGGGGGCCGCTGCTTAATCCTGTCTGCAGTATCAGGCCATTAGATCAGATAATTGTATTGTCATCGGGACTATACTTGGTACTTAAGTAGAATTTAAAAGCAAAGTGAAAGTGGCTAAAAATAAAGTAACCCACACAAATATACTTACATTTTATATGAAGTTAAATAAAAACTCATCAAATATTTTATTTCAAATAAGAGAATGAATTTCACCTTTTGAATTTTCGAAATGGATTCAGCCCGCAACGTTACGCTGTTGCCACGCAAGAAATGCAAATAGTATATATATATATATATATATTGATGTTTGAATCATTGTCCTTGAATGACTCATAGTGACATTTAAAGAGCTATATTTAACTCTTAGTAATTTAATTTTACGTGCACGCTATTTATTCGTGGTATTATTACTTTTTATTTCTATAGGAGGCAAATTTATGGTTCGCACATCATGGCAGAAATCCAAGCTACGCCATTGTTCGGATTACTTATCTTTTGAAGAGGTGCACCTGGTTATTGTCTGTTATGACACTCCCTGCAGAACTAAACTGGCAAATATTTTAGCCAATGATCTTCGAACTTTATTGACTCTTTGAACTCTTAAAACTATTAGTTTTTCGAGAATACTTATTCCACCCTTAAAAAATATTTTTTTAAATAATACAGTATCTCTTCTATAATCCGTAACTTCACCTTCCCGTCCTTGCCAGTAATACGGTGTTTTTGCACAAGCATAGAAGCTTTCTAGGCTTATTTTTATGCCTTCTATTTAAAAGGAATAATGTAGGGTATCAATGCAAAGCAGTATATTTTTTTATAGTTATTTCGTGATTTTGACATTTTATTTGCATGCGCTATGTAAATGTTAAAAAATGAAACACAACTTTGGCGGTTTAAATGCCTTTTTTTACTAGTGTTATTCCAGTGGCCGTGGCAACCCAGCGGAACCCGCGACCGGATGTTGCTTTCGTCGAGTCGGGTGTTCGACACCTGATGCCACCAAAGACCCGCCGTATAGCGGGGCTGATGCTGGTTAAATCTGGTCGAGGTTCCAAGTCCTCCCGTTGATATGGTGAGAAATTTGGAGATGGAGGTGCCAGCTCATATGTCGTCCTCGTCCATAGACAGAAGTTCCAAGTTACGAGGTCCGTCGCCAATAGCCATCTTGTTGCTTCTCAGTGCGACACCAATAAACAATCACTCTTCATGTCACCAATTCTTACATCCCCTCTCCCCTTCCCTTTTTTTCTTACGTCTAAAAAGTGGTCTTTTTCATTTTTTTTTTTTTTCAGTTCGCGTACCCCTAGATAAATCGAATATTGCATGTACCCGCGACCAAGAATTATCCAGAAGAGAAGAGAGAGAGAAGCATGCCCCTCCCTTCACACACACACATAACCTGTTTCTCCCGTTACAGATTCCAAAAGTTCTTATTCAAAAGAAATATGTAGAAATCAATAATCAAATGTTCCATTTTTTCACTGTGTAATTTTTTATTTATATTTTTGAAGGAAACAAACAATGCACTGTGATTGGAAAACAGAAAAAATAATGGGATATTTGAGACTGTATCGAATCACGAAATTTTGAAAAATTAGGTTCAAAAGAGGATAAATACAGGCTCAAATCAGGAGTTTCATTTAATTTGCTTTTATATTATTTTTTTTTTTTGTGTGTAAGTATACGGAGAAAAAAACATCCTTTCAATAAGCTCCGTGCTAGCAAAAGGCAACGAATATATTATGGAGTTTTAAGAAAATTCCATTCCATTGACAGGGTGTTTATTATATCAAATTTTAATCTTAATATAACCCTCTACTTTTTAAAATTCTTCTTAATATTTTAAAGTTCTTTTATTGTTTTCAGATATGTGGCCGCCATAACCGATTTTTTTTGTGTACCCCCTAACAGACTTGTGCGTTAAGTGCCAAGATGGTACGTGTACCATCGGTTGAGAACCAATAGTATAGAACATAATTACACCTATTAGGGTGCAGCATAACCACATCTGTTTCTTGCACCATTAAACTCCACTATCACTCACACTATATGTAAAAAGCAGTCGTACTTCAGTATATTATCACCTATTCTGAAAAGTAGTAGTAGTCATACCTATGTAGGAGATAAAAATGAAACAAATACGTGAATACGTTGGAAACGATACGATAAAAATGTTTAAAGTTGAAAATATCTTTCACCTCATTATTTCATAACGTAATAATGTTATTCTAGAGTTTTCATTCATTAATCTGCCAAATAAGCTCGTTCTCTTTTGTCTTGATGTATAGCGTTATATTTTGTACCTAGAAAGCAGACGACTGAAGTTCACCCCGCCTTGCCTTGAACCCGCCGTTACCTAGACCTACTTACAGACTCCCACATAACTTTTTAAGTCCACCCTAAATGTGCCTTCCATACACCCCTAAGACAACGTACCGTTCAGTACTTCTTTCTCCATTTTTTTGAATGAAATGTAAAATACATGCCCATTATTGACACCTTTCCTACCTTGAAGTGGCCGCGATAGCCTTGCGAAATTCGAGGCCGGCGTTGTTTCCGTCGAGTCGTGGGTTCATGTTCTGATACCCCCAAAGGCCCACTGTGTAGTGAGGTTGATGCATGTCAAATCTGGTCGCGGTCCCAAGCCCTTCCTTTGGTGTGATGTGAAATTTTGAAGAGAGACGTGCCAGCTTAGGTGTCTCCCTCTTTGTTTGACCGAGATTCAAATCTACGAGGTCCGCACTAATAGCCCTCGTGTTGTTTCTCAGTGCAACGATAATAAACAATCACTCACTCACATTCTTACCTTGAAAACTAGCATAAAATAGTTTCTAGAATTAAAAAAAAAAGAATATCCTTCGATATTTATATTATCGATAAAACTGACTAGGTTAAATCCTCGGGGGGCATAGAAATTATTGGCCCTTTCTTATCCTTTTTTTTTACTGAATATTATCTAAAACAACTCAATTTTAGAGTTCTGTACGGAAAAGTAGGAGGAAATCGAGTGACAATTTATTTGACGAATAATTCCATACTTCTACTACAAATGCATTAACTAATGAGTGAGAGATAGTATTTTAATAGCGCAATAGCCAGATGGGGCCATGCTGCGACAAACAGGGTGATGCTGTGATCTGGACGCGTGAAAAAAATTTAAAAAGATAAAAAAATTTTAACTCGAAAGAGGGTCGAAAATAGAGAAGGATCGCAAGGGTATCAAGGGAGTGCGTCACCCGAGTTTACCAAAAATAATAAACCTCATAAGAAAGAAAAACATAACTTCGGAGTCATGATGCCCGTACCTACCAAAAGAAGGCAAGCCTCTGAGGTCAGCAAATAAAGACATTGCAGTAATCGCGTACACCTGAAGGCTATAGAACAATGTTATAGGTTTGATAAAATTTAGCGTTCCTCGACTGTTAATTGAAGAACCAAAATTACAACTTTTGAAAGAGGGGGTAAAACTGGGTACCTAGTAAAAAAATAAGAAATATACCCAAACAACGTTTTATTCTTAAAGACAATTTTTAAACTTATATAGAAACACGTTTAATAATTTATATGAAAACATCATGTTAATTCATTCGTATGTGGGGATTCAGTGTCAGGCATAACTCGTTCTGGATTATTTCTTTTGTTTATCGGAGAAGGCCGAATATCTACTGCGGTGAAATGAAAAGCAGATCTACTTGTGCTATGTCTGGAGATGTCAGTTATTAGGATTGGTGGAGGTTTGCATAGAAAGTTGGTGAAGGTACCGCGGGTACCCAGTTTTACCGCATAGGAACTAGTGACACTAAATATGGTGTCAATTGAATAGAGAGCAGCTTTAGTACACCGCAAAAGAGGCAAAACCTAGCAGAATAGCCTCATCAAACATTGTGTTAATTACCTTGATTATAAACCAATGTAAGACCTACGTAGCTGATGTATTGGATGGCCTTACAATTTTTTTGTTTCATTTTTTTGAAAAGCGCATGGAGATTACAAGACATCGTTGTCCTCAGATGGAACCGACAGCCCATTTTTATACATGGACGATTATACCATTTCACATATAAGTTAACAGGTTGCAGCACCTGCTAGAGAAAGAAAGAAGGGCACCTGGTTTTTACCCCACTTTCCCTGAATCGCTCGAATTATCCGAAAGATAAATAGTCTACCGAAAGTAAAATGATCCTGTGTCCCTTATTATATTATGTACCTGTTCATTTTTGAAACAATATTTAGCATAAACACAGGGCCGCTGTAGGCCAGAGGTCACGGCCGTGTGCAAGTGACATAAACCTTGCAGTGAATTCACGTCCTATGAGTCTTACGAATTCTAAATGGAAAAGGGGACTTTTAAATCCTCACATATATTATATGGAATGGTTCAATGATTAGCCCTAGTTGACTAAGCTGTACCAGATTCTCAGTTATTTACAAAAAAAACATATACCTGAGCTAGACAACTTTAACAGTATTTAAAGACGGAAAAAACGGGGGGAGGGGGAAGAATGACAAGGGAGGAATCTCTAAGATAAAGATTACTGGAGAATCCCAGGAAAGTGACATCCATGTTTACCTTGGAAGAAAATGATCACTCGCGCACCTCAGAATCATATCAATTCCGTACTTCTTTAAGTAAAGCCTTGTTTTCGGTAGATTCCGAAGGTGAGTCTCTGTGATCGTAAAGCTAGGAGAGAAAAATACCAGATTGAATGCTTTCACTCATAATTTGACTGATATTGAAAATTACGAGATCCATTACCAAAAGCTCTTGTTTTTAAAAAAAGCCATCTAACCAACTATAATGTGTTACTAACCGTAATGAAAAGAATTACTACGTTTAGTACCACATTATGGTTGAATCAGTTGGGCTTTAAACTCTTCAAGTGATATGATAAGGAAGTTAAGAGAGTGACGTATTACCATCTTAGACGTCATATTGGTTCCAAAGTACGATGTCCGTAGCCTTATTCCCTTCCTTTTGCTGCAGTTGATCGATTGATTGATTATTAATGTCGCACTTAGAAGCAACAAGGGAGCTGCTGGCTATCCATCTAGAAATTTTGATCCTTGGTCAGAGTGATGATAATGACATTTGAGTCGGCTCACCCTCCTCCAAAATTTCTTACTACGCCAGTAGGACTCTACACGGGGTGGGGTGGGTCTTTAGGGGCATTGGGACTCGAAACCATGATTCAACGAAAACAAAGCCAGACGCATGCATGCGACGATGAACAATCAGCTACCGCGGCCACCTTGTTGCTTCGAAGTGTGATGTTAATAAGTTATCAGTCTATCAACACTTCCCATAACGCATGGGCATCTTGAGTCTCAGTTCTGTTTAATTTTCAGAAACCGCCTATTATTCTACTCTATGATCTTGGGTGAAATCGGGATCTGAATCTAAGTCTCAACTGGAATTAGAACGCTCGTGACTTTTAACACCCAGGATTCCGCAACTCCAGAAAAGAGGTCTGAAATCTTATGAAACAAAGATAAGAAATTAACTTTTCTCCTGTTCATTCCTTTCATAAAAAGACAACTTTTCATAAAGATTAAAGCAAAACGAGACAAAGCAACCTACTTCCACCACCCCATATACCTTCTTACCTTACAAAAGACACCCTCCCCCATTCTTCACGAAGAGAGCCAAGGGTGCCCAACCCCCAATTCCTTTTTGAAGCATCCTCCGCATCTGCATCCGAATGTAAAGATGGGCGATTCCTCTCCGCATGACCAAACACGGTGACGTCACGGCCCAACGGGGTCCGGTTTGAGGTTGAATAGGCGATCCGTGACGACGCACCTGGAGCACACACTCACACTCAGGTGGGAAGATCAGTTGTCGTTTGGCCAGGGATTAAGCAGTGGTATCGTCTGCGAGTCGGAAGAACCGCCGCTGTCATGCCTTACGAACGGTAGGTGATGCCTTCTTTTTTTTCCCGGTGACAGAACATAGGGGTGCGCGGCCGGTTGTGTTTGGGGTGGTTGGTTTTCTTTGGTGGTCACATTGTTTTGTTATGAGTTGAAGGTGGACGGTTCAGTTGAGTGATTTGAGACTCGTATCTTATGGTGTTTTGGTAGAGAGGGTGTGTGATTTGTGAAAATAAAAGTAAATAAGCGGGTTTCTTAAAGATAGTTTTTAGTACGAATGTGGGAGACGGACAAGAAAAAAAGATATCACTGCACGAACATAATGGATAATGAAAATATTTTGTTGAATGTCTAAAAATGTCCTATTGTATTTATTTGCAAATTTAAATTGCTTACTTTTTGAAAGTTACTTCTTATACATTGTTATTACAACTTTTTTTTTTGAAAACAATCTTTCCTGACGGATTTCGATGATAATATATATGTATAAACAAAATAATAAATACATCGTAATAATACACAAGTACTGTAAAATTTTAAAGTTCCTTTATTACTACTTTCATAAAATCATTTAGGTGAAATTATATATATATATATATATATTATTTTTAAAATGAGGAAAACAATTTTCTAATTTAATAATTTTTAAAGATTGTTAGATTTTAATTGAAAAATATTTTCCAGTTATAATTTTAAGTTAATTATATTCGTAACAGTGTGATTATATAGTAGAATGGTTAAATTCCAACAATATTTTAAATTAACAGAATAAAGTTAAACTTACGGTTTTTTAAAGGAAATTTAAAAAATTCAAAATGTATTACTTGACCTTTTGCTTATGTTTAAATTATTTGATTGCAATTCTTATGTTAGTGAATTATTTATTGTTTCATTTTAGTTTAGATGTCGAAATGAGTTTATTAATTCAATTGAAAGGTTTAATTGAAACAAAATAATCGGTTATAGTTTTTTTCAACAGAAAAAAAATTTTCATTAAAAAGAATGTTTAGAATAATCACGACCACAGTAGCCTTATGGCCATTGCTGCGAACTCGCGGCTGATATTGTTACTCGAATCATGGGTTCCAGCCTTGATGCCACTAAAGATTCGCCGTGTGGCAGCGGCTGATTCTCGTTAAATTTGTCGAGGCTCAAAGTCCTTTCGTAAACATGGTGTGGAAGTTAGGAGAGGGAGGTGCCAGCTCAGGCCTTGTCCTCGTCACTTGACTGGGATTCAAAATCCCGAGACCCGTCGCCAGTAACCCTCGTACTGCTTCAAGAGCGACGTTAATACAAACCAATCAATTAATCTAATAATGATTCCCCGACAAAAAGAAAACGCGTAATAAATATCATGGAATTCCTGTTTTTTTAATTAAAATTGAGTTCATAGAGATGTATAGAATTTTCACATTAAGTGCATAGTTAGTTTTAACTACGAAGACAGATAGATCAAATATGAATGAAACTTTTTTTTAAAAAAAAGATTGTTTTGGAAATATCTCTTACCAAAATTACACAAATCTTTTCTTTTCTATATACTCTAGTTTAAGATCTACATATTTTTTCCGCCTTATTGAGAGCTTTTTCATTCCTGTGTAGCTCTCAGGGGCTTGTGTTCTTAGGTAAGTACGGGCATCTCGATCCCGAGGAACCCTAATGATCTTTTCTTTCCCATTGAGCTCAATGTCAGTGGTAAACAAGGAATGATACACCCCGGAATACCCAGCTATCCTTTTCTATTTATAACTCTTCTTGTCAACCAACTTTTCTTTTTTCCAATTTTTAAGCGTCTAAATTATAGTTACTTTGTTTGGAGCAGCATAACCGAATCAGGATCTTGCGCCATTAAAAGCTCCACCATCTGTAATTGCTCCACGAAAAATCCACCAAGTAGCAACCCCCGGATTCCTTAGCGATCTTTCTAGTCTCCTAAATTTTATCTTTTATCCAATTTTTCAAAAGTCTCGATCACAGTTACATCATGTTTGGCGTTGCATAGCCATGTGTGTCTCTTGCGCGATTAAAGTCCACCCTCACTGACATTCATTCCTATTCGATAAAAAGAAGATGGGCGTATACGGAGCTAATTGCGCAATGTCGATGAAATTCTTTCTTAACCAAAAGGGATGAGGGATACAAACAAATACTAGTCTGAAGGTGCTCAGTCCGGACTGTAGGAAAAGAATTCGAGTGTTGTCAAGATTCTTTAATTTTTCTTGAATTAACATCAGCTTGTGGAGTCTTGCAATATCCTGGAGGAGAACGTTGCAGATCACTATGGTACGTCTTTATGTACCTGTATGCTGCTTCAACCTTCTCCAAACGTTAACAGAACTATACTACATATTATATACATCGGTCATGAAGAAACTCGATGCACATGGTGCACTCGATCCCTGTGAAATCTTCGAAAAATACAAGTGAAAAATATTCTTGAGATAACCCAGTTTTTACTTTCAGTGGAGTAGTTTAATTTTTTGAACACCATTCCATATTTTTCATCTTGTATCACTTCACTTAAATTTAATTTAATTTCCTACTTTATCCCATGCTTTAACTCATCAAATGGGAAGCTCACTCATTTCCTGATACAATTCCTCTTAATTTGTATCTGATTCTGACATGCACTCATAAATCTAGACTACTAGGGAGATTTTCTTATCAACATGTAGTTGCCACGTAAAATACCTAAAAATACTTAAATCTAATAACACGTGATCTGAATAAGCCTTGCAAAACATGTAAATACACAGTGCTATTTTTTTTTTTTTTTTTTTGGTCATTTGGTTAACTGAAATAGATTACGGTCGCAGTAACAAAACCTTCATCTCCGGTACTGCTGTCATGTTTTCTTATTTCCATCTGTATATAATATTTAAGATTTTATTTCTGACAATTAAGATTGTATTTTATCCATCATTCGTAATATAGCTTAGACTTTTGTCATATTTTAAATGCTTGGCGCAGATTTGGCTCTTGCAACAAAACGCTTCACGAGTAGTTGCGGATAGCCAAGAGGATGATGGTCGCTAACTCACGGCTGGCGTTGTTTCCTTCCAATCATGCATTCGAGCCCTGATACCGCTAAAGACCTGTAGTGTAGTGGAGCTTATGCATGTTAAATTTCCAAGTCCCAAGTCCTCCTGTTGAAGTGGTGAGGATGTTTGGAGGTGCATTGCCGTCACTTGACCAAGGTTCAAAATGACGAGGTTCTTCACGATCATTCACTCATATTTCTAGGACTGCTAATTCACGATCTTTTTTAACATGTTGTCGTTTTGAGAAAATGCCACAACAATAATGAGGGGGAGTAAATAAAGGAATCAGGGTATAAAATTTAAAAGATTGGCATTATAATACATTATACACATAGTTTACTTAAGTATATTTACATTGCCAAGATACATTTAATTTAATGTTTTATCGTCTGCTTTTATTTTAATATCCCAACAGAATATTACTGTCCACTTAAATAATTTGGCGTTTGTTGTTATATATTTTAATATTTAATTTAATAACTGATTTTTTAAATCGTCCATTTTTATTCTTTTATTATTTATTTTGTTAACATTGGCAACGTTTTTGTATTTTAGAAACCTTGGCTTATGAAAATAAAAATGCATTAGGAATCTAAAAATGTTCGCTTTTCTCGATACTAATTGCTTTTATGCAGCTTAGGGCTCAGAAATACGCTTACTTTGAACTAATTAATATTCATTTTGAATAACTTTACATTTTCGGGAATTTAACAGGAAAAAAAAAAAAGGTCGAGCATGAAAAAACGAAATTATAGCAAAGTCAATTTTTTTTGTTTTATTATTATTTTGTATTGTCTTCGCCTGTTACCAAAAATTCCAAATCAAATATATTTTTAGGTAGAACATTGTCTCAGTTTTCGTATAATTGCGTGACATTGTAACAAATATATCTTTTAGATCTTTTAAACCTTAGAGATATTCCATAAATAAGCCTTTTTTTTTTCGACGGCACGTAAAGTTTAATACGCATTCGACACGTTCACGCCGACGCTGTATTTCTCTCCCATGGGCGGCTACTCAAAGAGCCCGGTGGCGACGAACAAGTGGAAAGCGCAATTTGACGACATTGAAAATCATTGCTGCTTAGTATTTTTTATTGCTATTGTTGTCACGTGGTGGTGGCCGCGGTAGCCTAGTGATCATGGTAGCGGACTCGCTGCTGGTGGTTTTCGTCGAATCGCGGGTTCCAGCCTTGGTACCGCTGAAGACCAGCTGTGTAGCCGGAGCTGATGTACGTTAAATCTGTCGAGGTCCAAAGTCCTACCGTAGGCTTGGTGTGGAAGTTAGGAGAGAAGGGTGCCAACTCAGGTATCGTTCTTGTCACTTGACCGAGACTCAAAGTCATCGCCAATAGCCCTCGTGTTGCTTCTAGTACGACGTTAATAAAACCAAATCAAAATCAAATCAAAGTTGCCATGGGATTCGGGAAATATTGTATGAGCAGAAAAATTTGTCTGTGAAGTATTTTGTTTGAAATGTTTTAAATAATTGCATAGAAATACACAACTATGTTTATAATATTGAATTCTTATGTTTATGTTATCGAATGTATTATATAAGTTATGTTTTTAAAATTGAGTTGACGCAAAATAAATCCTACTTTTTTGCAATTAATGTATGTTAAATTTCCATTATTTTTATTTTTAACTATATGGAAAAATTTTCTAGTTACTAAACGAACTTAATTGTTGGTGGAATGCATCATCTGATGGGACATCTAAGTCAATGCGATATCATTACAGTATAAAAGAGAATATGTAGGACACGTTTTACACCAGAAATAATAGATTCAGACAAAAATATGTTATAATATACTGCTTTCTATAGATTAATGAAATCAGAATATAATATTAATGATGAAACATTTTTCTATTTGAAAAAATGCTTATCTTTAACATTATTAGAAGGCAGATTTAATTCGATTTTGTGTTGAAAGAGGTGTGCGAGATTAAGGTGTTTAATTACCACGGACAACTTACAATTAATTACTCAGTATTCATTTAAATTTATATTAACTTTTTTATTAATATTATTTCTATCTCTAAAATGTTGCTTTCAAAGTCAATAGGAATAGTCCTCGTGTTGCTTCTAGCACGACGTTAATACAACCAAATCAATCAAAGTCAATAGGAAGAAAAGGGGGAAAAATCGATGAAGAGTGGAAAAAAATTTATAAAATGATAGACATCGAAGCATTCCGTTTCGAGCATCATAAAATGTGTATATTACACACATTTTATTTAATTTAAACGTTATTTTATTTTCATTTAATTTAAACGCTAGTAAAAAGAATGTATTATCATGATTTTGTGCTATTCGAGATTTTTTCTTCTCTAACTTCGGGAATTATTGGTAATTGGAATTATATAAAACACACACAACTTCTTTCCAACCAAAAAGGAAATGTGATAAGGTGATTTAGATGAAGATAAGAAGTATAATGAATTTCATTAAAGATAGTGATTTATAAGAGAAATAGAACTGAAAGGAAAGAGAAGGTAGATTGAAGATAACTACAAGCTTGATAGATATTGTAGATTGGAGTAAGACATCGTAACTAATCGTTTATATTGAAAATAATTGAAAGTGACTCCTGATCAGAATAAGAGGAGTCGAATCTGTTATAAACGAGAAGTGCTTGAATCGGAATGAGTGATTTGGTAAGCTAAGAATTTATTGTTTGAACAGAGACTAGAATTAACTGAATTTAGAGAGATTCGAGAGCGATCGATCTTGCACATTCTTTGATAGGTAATAAAGTGTACAGTCGTTTTCTTTAACATGGCTTCAATTAGACTTATGAACTTTATTGACTATTTAGACTTTAAAACGGCTGTGAAGGGAAATAATGAAAGAAGGCCGTCGCAGTATTAAAAGATACAGTGACGAATTGTTATCGTTGTGATAAGAGCAATGGTAACACGATAACATCCAGTCAAAAATCCTTATCCACTTTATTCAAGATTTGAATACGCATTATCAAAATAAGTTAATATTGTGGAGCGTTCAACCCCTCATGTTCTTAACCAAATATTACAAAGCAGAATTTTACTTATCCGGTTAACTCGACTTGAAACAACTGGATACTGATTCAAGTAGACTTCTAGGGACAGAATTCGAGTCAGGAATACATGTTCTTTATATTTCCTCACAGTTACAAAAACCTGTGACGTTGGGCTTTTTCGCGGGATTTCTCTTCACAAACATTAGGGACTTTTTGTAATTTCAAGTACATAAATTTCCAACTCCTTTCCAACCAAATGAAAAGGGACAACGCAAATTAGATGAAAATAAAACGTGTAATGAATTGTTTGAAGATAGTGATATATAAGCGAAAGAGAACTGAAAGGACTATGGAAAAACATAACGAAAGGAAAAGATAAAACATAACGAGACCCCCCTAGATGTTTGTAAATTAATAGGAGTGAGTTGTTATAATTTATCGTTTTTAATAAAATTGGTTAGAGTAATAGGAATCAAACCCGTTGCATTCCGAAAGTGTCTCACTCATTGAGAGTGAGTTGTAAAACTGGAGTCTTATAGTTTAATTCTAAACTAGGATTCAGGCGAGTTAAGAGAGATTCGAGAGCGAAATTGAATAATCTGTGAAGGGAGTTAATAAATTGTGTTTTCTTTTCCTAACTTCGTTTCTTTTGGATTTATGGTCTCAATGACTATTTAATTAAACTTTACGATGTCTCTAGAGTTAAATAATTAAGAGCAGCCATTACAAAATCTCTCTTAATTTCTCTATCGCCCCTGTCATATTCACTTCACTTTTTAAGTTCATTTACATATGTTGTGGTTCTTTCACAAAGGGAGGTTCTCATATCAAATAGCGTCGTAAAGAGCCCCGTGGTCAAGGTAACCTAATGGTCATGGTCACGGACTCGCAGTCAGCGTTGGTTTCTTAGAGTCATGGGTTCTAGTTATGATGCCAATAAAGACCAACCGTGTAGCGGGGCTGATGCACGTAAAATGTGGTCGAATCTCTAAGTCTTCCTATTGGCATAGAATGAAAATTTAAGAGTTAGGTGCCAACTCAGATATCTTTCTCATCACTTGATCGAGGCTCAAAATTACGAGATCCGTCGCCAATAGCCTTCGTGTTGCTTCTGAATTCTACGTTAATAAGCAATCATGCTTCATTCACGTCAAACGTGGACCTAACGTCTTTATTTTGCAATGAAAGGTTAGGTGGCAATTTCGGGCATGCGCACATTGATATTTCAGCCAAAAAAAAAAGATGCATGTTGCATATGCATTCAGAATTATCAGCAATTTCAAAGCGCATTCTTTTTTCTTCTGATGAACCTACATTCTAAGTTTGTGGAAGAGTGAAATCGGGAGTTCGGAAAATCCCCATCAAGTGATGAAGTGTATTCGTGACAGCTCAAAGAGAAAGTATGATCCGTAATGTTACACGATCATGTTATCGGTCTTTTTTTTTTTTTTTTTTTAGTTGTTGAAAAGTCAGTAATAAAAGAAGTTTATATCTCGAAAGGTTGGAACACCACACAATTTTCATTTCTAAATAGCGTGTGGCTTGCAACTGACTATCGCTTATTGTTTACCTATATAAAAGTTTTCAAAATGAGGTAACAGTCTATGTGTCGTCATCTTCATTTGACTAAAGCTGAAAATTACGATGATTGTCGCATTTGCGTAGCTTTCAAGTTATGTTACTACAAACCGTCCTACATAAATGACCAATTTCATTAGTTGTAGCCTGTTGTATTATTTTTAATGCAACATTAATTAAAAATAAATAAATTTATATCTGTGGATTCATAAATTTACAACAATCAATTCTTTTAACACTGATCAGAGTGAAGTTTGACATGATTCTGTCTAAACTATGATCAAAGATCCTTTTCTAAAAACCTCTATTTTTAGCTTCAGAAAAAAAAATTGTGCTTTCAAGCCCATGTTACGTTTTGCAACTTCCTCTTCTCCGCTAAAATATCGATTTCGCTTCGCCCTAAACAAATTAACTGCGTCGGTAGCAAACCGAAACCCAAACCTATACCTAAACAACCGACCCCAAAATGACGTAGAAAGGAGGGGGGGGGGGGAATAAAAAGAACTTCTTCTGTTCCATCTCGTTGACCCCCGAGGCGCTCTCGATCGCGTAGGATTGTCACTAGATCGTCTGCTCATTTAATTGTTCTCATGCATGCAAACGAATTTTTTTTTCGAAAAGGATCTCCAAGACCCCGGTTCGTTGTCCTTTTATCCCTGCCCCTCTCCCTCCCTACGCGACGATCCTTTTTTTCCAAAAGCGATTTCTCGCGATAGTGTAATTTAAAGTACATTTTAAATACGTCGTCTGCGCGCTATTCGAGTGTACGGCGTTCTTTTGGCAGGTGTTTCGTGTCAAGGGGCTGTTTGGTGGCTAATGGAACGAAATCCTGCAACCCCCATTTTCGATCCATTACTCTTCTCTTCCATTTAATCTGTCAGTTTAATAGTATTTTGTTTACTAATGCTTCCTAAGTAGTATTAATAGTTATTTGACCATTTGCGGCTGTGCAGATGTGTTTTGGGGAACTACATTCTATTATTAGTGACGATAAACTCGTTAGTTGAATAGACATGACATTTGAGTTAATGTTTACATACACCTTTTTTTGCCGATGAGTATAGCTTAAAGATTTGCTTATATGATTTATGTTGCCTGCGAGTTCCTATTTCCGTCAATTGGTAACAGTCTGGGGTTAACCCTCAGAAGGGAGATAGGAAGAAAATACTTTCCTTAAATTGTTTCAGGCAAGAGGGGAGAAATAAGTCCCCGGAATACCCAAGGGAAAAAAAGCACAAGAAAACTATTGTACGGCTTGTCTAAAAATTAGGAAATTATTGGCACTAATGCACGCCAATCTATTACTTTATTTGGCGTGAGGTTATGGTTTTTATAAACGTACTGTGTGTAGTAGAGCCTTATTAAGTCAGACTTCTTTAACTCGAATCTCTGGATAACTCCGAGCGGTCTGCAGGAAGATTTTTTTTTAAAAAAAATTTGAGTAGATAACCTGCTGATTTCCCTAACATTTGTTTCAATTATGTATTTTAAAAAATTATTTTCTTTACTGAAATCTTCTAATAGTTGTAAATGTATGATAGGAAAAAGAGAGAGTGGAGGAGGAACTTTACAAACATTCTGTGCTACAACAACTCTTATTTACACTTCTTATCACCAGTGACAAATAGACGATTTTCTGAAAGTATGTTTTATTTTAATTAATTTTTCTCATTATCCGGTTAATCCAGATTTTGGACATCCCGGTCCGGGTTCTGGTCTCGATTAATCCGACTTAACGAAAATTTACTGTAGCGCATCTAAAAGATCCATCGTTAAAAAGTTTTAAATGTTCCATCTTTTAAAAGACTCGCCGTGTAGCAGGACTGATGCACATCAAATTTGTCGAGGTTCAAAGTTCTTACATTGGGATAGGATGGTGAGAAAAGTTATGAGAGTACGGTGGCAGCTCAGGTGATGTCTTCGTCACTTGACCGAGGTTCAAAAATAGTAATAATAAACGACGAAGTCCTTCGCCAATAGCCCTAGTGTTGCTTCGAAATGCAACGTTTATTAAAATGCAATCTGTTAAAATGCTCCAGGATCAAACTCGTGGCCAACTCCATTACGAAAACGATTCTGTTTACTGTAATATTTGAGCATATTTCATCATAATTCAGTCTATTTAATATTCGACGGATTTTTCTGAATCTTATTTTTTAAAAAAATGTTCTATTGACTCTAGAGCGCAGCAATATGAGATGCGTGTCATAAACACATTCAGTAATGAAGCAATAAAATAACTTATTACCTCTAACGAATACAGATACTCTATAGCCCATTCTCGTCTTACGTGTATATTAAACATAAATGTCGTAAAAAGCTTGACATAAGTACTGATTTTAGGTTAAATTTCGTTTTGTTCGAACGGGATCTCAAAACAGAAGCAAAAAAAAATGGAGGATTTAAACAGGTTTAAAGATAGCACTGAAATTATTCAGAAACACTTTGAACGACTTATAGACAAAAATTGATAATTATTCTGTACTTTTATGAGAAGTTAATGCGAGTAAACATTATTTTAACGTCACTTTATTTGCATAGATTTTATATGAGGCGGATAATATAAAACCCAGAAATGAATAGTAAAAAATGATTTACCATGATAAACTGCTAAGACATTGAGCTATAAATCCAAATTAATTTAACTATCCGAAAAACCAAAAAAAAAAAAAAAAAGAAAGAAATAACTTTTTAAGAGAAAAAAAAGGATAGTGGATTTGTGAGAGAAGGCAGTATATATCAAAGATACAGGATAGATAGAGAAAATATCAAAGACACAGGATAGATAGAGAAAAAAGGCCAGAGCCGCTGCACACTTAGGCAGCGTGAGAGCTGTTAGCGACAGGACTTGTGATTTTCACCAGATCCAATGACGAACAAGGCCGCAGTACCGAGTGGTTCTTAATCGTCTTACTGAATAATGAAAAAGTTTTCCTAGTTTTATTTTCAAATCGTCACTTCAACTCATCAACAGGTTTTCTTTTAGTTCTTCAAGAAGCATTTCGTCTCTTATTTTAGATGTGCCTTGATTTTCAAGAAAGAACGATGTAAATTTGATCCTAAGAATTCGTTTCAAATATTAAAGAGATTCATTTATTACGATACTTTTGCACCCCATTAAATCCAACCATGATGATTTAAAACATTCTATTTATATGTTATTCGTGTAATTAAAAATAATTTGAAGATTGATTTTCAATAAAATATTTTTCTTGCATTATATTTTCTTGTCGTTTAAGCAATATCATTTCGTCTTTGCTGTAGAAATATGGCACATATTAAAATTATGAACAATTAAATTACAACAAATTCGAGATCAACGAAAAATAAAATATAAACATTGTTTCTTGAATATTCAATCAAAACTATCTTGAGCTGCAGAATCATGATTTTCGAAAAGGATTCATTAATTAAATAAGAACATTTTTTAAAAAAATGATAAATAAAATAGTTGATTTTTTTTCCTTGTTCTGACGCCATCTTTTATCGCCACAGCAATCACCTCGCCAAAAAGAGGGGGGAAATCGGATGTGACAGTAAGTTCATTAATAAACGAATTATTATGATATCCGACGACATAATTAAATGTTGATGTCATTGATAAAGTTCAGATGAGACGGAAAAAAAACTTAGATTTATTAGAATTTTTTAATGGCATCAAAAGTGATCTGAAGATAATGTGACGTTCATTATTTTGAGAATTTATGGAATAGGTTTCGAAATTCATTAATTTTTGTGGATATCGAATGGTTAGTATAATTAATGTATTTATTAAAGAATTGAAGGGGAATTGAAGTGACAAATCATGAATAATGTATTATGAGTTACTTCAATCATATTCTTTTTTTCTGGAAAATAAATGAATATCACTAAAAGAAATTCATAAACTTAATTGATTGCTTAAGAATTCCTAAAATTCTACCAATCAGTTTAAAAAAAATTGAATATATGGGTGGTTTAGTTAAAAGAACAACGATTAAGTTTAAAGTAATCATGAGAAAGCTATCTAATTTTAATTATATATTTAAGAAATATTCATTATTTTAATAATCTTATTAGCAATATAATCCTTAAAATTTCAATTACAATTTCAGTTATGTAGTAGTTTATATGATGAATGTAGCATAAATATTAAAATATACAGCTAAAATTGTATGCACATTTTACGAACAATTGTTCGCGTAATCAGTTATACATGAAAATGAAACATCAAAACTAGTCAAGGATTTTGAAATTATTTTGAAAATCCTTCAGAATATTCTTCAAAAGAATTTTAGTTTTTTTGTTATTTTGAAATTCAGGATCAGTATTTGTTCTTGAATTAATAATATTCTAATTTTGCTTTAAGAAACCGACAAAAAAGCGATTCATATGAATATGATGGGTATTGTTCGACTAGTCGGCTATAGACGATAAATGACCATATGTTGCTACTTGCCGCAAACGAAGTATCACTAACTGCAACCATTTCTCTTCTTTCATCGTCATATTTGTATATGCTTCGTATAGCACCACCAAATGTGTCCGTTTGGCGAGATTTGCAACCGGCTAACAAATAATAATGAATATTGTAATATAGCGTGAAAGTCATATATTTATCTTTTGATATTTCTCTGAAATAAATACAGAATGCTTAAAAAGCAATTAGTTAAACTATCAGAGCTATTATTATTATTATTATTATTGTTGTTGTATTTTTAAAAGCATTTAGTGAGTTAACTACGCGCAATAAAAACAACCAAAGTTTGTCGTATCGATTACTAGCTTAATAATACTCGTACATTTGGTGATATTCGAGGCAAATTTTAATCTTTGATGAAAAACTATATAGCCAGTTTTCTTCACGACAAGAAATCTGAGGAAGCTGTCCGAATTAAAATTAACCATAATTATTATTCATTTCATTCTAGCTCATTAAATTATACTGTAAGAAAACTGAATAGAGATATGACAAAAAAATTTATGAACATCTAATTAAATTTTGAAAAATGAATGTCCAACAAATATTTTTTTTTTTTTTTTGCTGTGATTTTCTGATTAAAATTTTATTAACGTTTTCAATTTCTGATTAATATTCTTTCATCCATTTTCTCACTTTACTACCAGAAAAAAAACATTTTGAGATTCGAGTTTGTTTTCGTACAATGCTATTTTGTTCTGCTTGTTAACAGCAGTTGTTTTTAAATAATAATAAACGAAAAATCTTATGAATATTTGTATAAATCATTTAGAACGTGGTAAAAATACTTGAGGATTATTGTGAGGAACTATGTAAGCTAATTTTTTATTGATGAAGTTAAATTAGACGCTGTAAAAAAGTTCTGTAATATTACATCAGTGTTGGAAATATAATTCTGATGAACTTATTAATTTGATGGGATTTAAAATCACATAATGGATTTCAAATAATAGTTCTACGCATTAACTAAAATGCTAAAAAAATAATTATAAAAATCAAAATTGTTTTAATTTGTTTTCAAAAATATTTTTAATTGTACTCAGCTATTTATTATATTGGTAATTCTATTGTGTTTATTTAGCTTGAAATTTTCAAGGCACGAATTTAAATCTTAAAAACTTTATAGATTTTCTACTTTGGAATTCGATTATGTCAATTTCTAACGATGTTTAATTTAACTTTGCACAGCAATAATATAAATTAAAATTTGTCACATTCATTTTTTCAATTAAATGTTGTATTTGAATTGTAACTGAATTTTTAATTAACACGCGATCATGTGCGGGTGCGTGAATTTTTAATTAATAAGTGTAAAAATATATCATAAAATCTAATCCGTAATAAAACTGATATATTCATGTATGGTTTAGCAATTCCTTTTATTTCTATGTACAGTATATTATTGTAGTTCTATAAATTAATAAATATCTGCAGTTATAAATATTTTCAATAATCAGCTTTTTTAAATTTAATTTCTATTTCCTATGTTAATTTAATATCATAACAATTTGGTATAATTTTTCTGTACGTGTTCTAATTTTTTAACATTTATCTGCACTTATTGAGTATAATTTTGTATTCAATAAATGCTGAGTACAATTTTGAAAAAAAAAAAAAAAAAAAACTGTACGCAATTCAAATTTTGTTTTTATTATTTTACCTATAAAATTGTAGTACTTCAGCACTTTTTTTTCTATTATTGTCATAATCCTTTTTTGAATCGTCCTTGTATTATTCTTTTATATTCGTTAGTATCGTACCCTTCCAAATTGTTTTTAAATTTTTTTTGATATTACTGTTATTCATCTGCGTTCATTTTTAGAGGGAAATTTTGCTTGAGGCCCCCGTCTACTAACCTTTTGAGTTCGTAACCTTATGTTGGTCCTATGAAATTTCGACTTTCCTCCTCAAACCTAGACAATTTTATGTATAAAAATGCAACAAAAGAGCATTCGAAAGAATAGAACAATAATGAAGATTTGTGCAAAATAATATTTTCTTCACGATTTTTGAAAATGTTTTTAAATATTTTTTGAAGACCTGAAAACTCCCAGATAAATCATTTAAATTGATTTGAAATTATTCTCAAAAGTCGAAGGCAAAATGTAATTCCGTAAAAACCTTCATTTTGTTTGTGTGTTCTTTCGGATGCACTTTACTGCATTCATATAAAAAAAAATAGTTTAGGTTTGTAGGAGGTAAGGGGAAATTCCATAAGATAAACATTACTTTCACGACATCAAAATGTAGACGAAGCCTTAAACTGTTTTTTGAAAATTTAATTTCTACGTTATTCTTTTTTTATTAGAAACAATATCATTTTGATAAATATATTCATTTCTTGTCATTAAAATAAATTATTATTTCCAAAATTCTCATAACAACATTTTAATTTATATTCTGTAATATTGTTATATGATAATTTTATATATAAAATGTACCACTCTTCTTTCAAGAATTACCTATAGAATGTATTGGTCCAATCATAATTTCCTTTCAGAATATTAACCTAAAAATTTTCAATTATATTTTCATGAACTCCTCTGGATATACATTAATTTTTAAAAACCTACACTGTCTCCCCAAATGTTAACGCGCATAATTATCATTCAATTAACTCCATGAAACACGGACCAACTTAAAAACGCGTAGGAGCCATTTTCGAATGCCTTCATGTCCCAGTGTGTTACTTTTACAAACATCCGAAAAAAAACTTTTTCTTTGAAAAAAAGATTCAATAAAATACCTAAAATTCGATTTTTGCGTGGTTTTTAATTCCATTCTCGACTGTCAAAACCCACAACCTTATTTCGCTTTTTATCACTACAAAATCGCACGTGCGTCTTTCGTTAATTTCCGTCACGATTTTTCACGGTCATTGTACGACTCAACTCTACGAAAAACGACTAAACAAACAAAAGATAAAAAAGAATCCTTTTTCATTATTTATTTACTCATGGGAACATATACGATCAACCCACGTTGTAAATCTCATGCCAAACCTACACCTTCAAAGGGAAAAACTGCTATCAAAGATGGTTGATCCTTTTGAGTGGTGTTTGGCTATGGAATAATAATAAATTAGGCATAAGTAGTTAGTATTCGATATTCTTTTTCGTCCTTGAGAGCGTAAATGGCTTAAGTCAAGACTCGTGTTTTAATATTCATACGACAAGCGTTTGCATTTGCCAACATGAGGGCAATGGCTATAAGTCCTGGGAATGCGTGATAAGGTTGCATGAATTGATAAATTTGTGACGTTAATTTATGTTACGAAATAGGGGTAGGCAACTGTGTTTGCTGTTCTATCATATAGCTTATTCATATTAATATCTGCTTATTCAAATTACGCTTAATTTTTATCATCTCATAATTTAATCTGATTGCTTAAGAACAAAACGTGAATGAATAATAAAACATTAATGCCCAATAATCTAAAAAAAATCATAAAAGGGGTAGGTTGATTAGAAACTTTCAAATTATTTTAGAATAAACTACAAAGGAATGTATCATGAATCTTTCGGAACAGAAAATTTAGCTTAATATACACGGATTCTGAAAAGGTTTAATATTCGTGTAGGAACTTAAACTGCATAAAATTCATTTTTGTAGCTAAGTAATATAAATATCAAATAATTATAATTGATGAAATTAAAAGGGAGTTACTTAAAATTACTTAGTATTTTTCGCCAAATGTAGAGAGCGTCGTACAGTAATCACTTAGTGGCATGGAGGCTGCTAGTTCGATTTTTTTTTTTTTTTGAAGATTATCTTGTTAAGTAACGTACACTTAAATTGATTTGCATTTGAAAATATTCGTGTGGATGTTTGAAGAAAGTACCTTACCTACTTGGATATAATCCTATCCCCTGATCGAGGCACATAAATATGAAATCCGTCATCATATGTATTTAATGTAGTTATATAAAATCGATTTAGTCATATAAAGTTAAAGTAACCTTCCATCATTTGACATGGCTAAAAATTATAAGAATTATCCTAATAGCCTTATGCAATTGTACTGTGATATTGATTCTATAAAATCAAATTAAGAGCGACAGCGATGAGAAGAGGTCCGATTTCACCCCCTCTTTAAACGAGTTAATTTCTTCAAGGTAAGAAAAACAGAAAAATTAATATAAGAACTGAATAATTATGAAAATTATATAATGCAAATGATTAATGTAGTTCTTAGTGAAAAGTGTAGCTACCTATTATACGGATATACCATTCTCTTAGTACCAACAATGAGATAGAAGAAAAGTCGGATATCACCTGAGATAGGCGAAGTCAAAGTTCTTCTCGTAGTAGTCGATCTGTAGATGAATCCCGAATAGATGGAGAAAATAATGTTTATATTTCATGCAAAAAATATGATAATAGGTGATATATTATGAAAAATAATTGTTCTTTTTTGATAATATGTGAATAATGAATATTAATATTTTAATTGTTAATAAAAATTACTAAGCATACAAATAAACTTGTAATCAACTCATCCGAAAAAATTGTCTAGTGGTGTGAAAAAAAACTTACTAAAGAGAAAAACCTACCCCTCCTATGGAAAGTACATTCTTTCGTTTTCATAGTGAAGGATATTACGTGAAAAAAATGAACAAACGAATTTATACACCTGACCTAGAAAACGTAATGGTTTTTCAGCTCGTATGCGTGTTTTCTATTGCAAAAAGAAAATAAAAATCTGTACTGAGAAATAATATTTGTTATTTATAAAGTGTACTTTTTTGCATAATTTTTTGGGTAAAATATGAATCGACTTCTCTCTTTCCATACATGGTACCCAAAGGTTTTACAAGCTTATTTCCTGTTGCATAAAATAACAAATCGGTGTAGTAGCTTCCATGTTACAAAGCGATGCATGTTTCGCTCCCCCCCCTTTTCGTTTACTACGCATATATATTAAAAAAAAATCCCTTTCAGAATAAGTAATAATAGGTGCTGAGTCTCATTGTGCTTGCTCACAAACTTAATAGCATTCTTTAATTGTATGTAAGAAGAAATTCGTTTCTCTCAGTGAATGAAATGGACTGGTTTATAGAGGAGTCGATACTGAATAACTTCTCTTCGTGACTATCTAACTATGGTGCTTATTCTTGTTTCTTCGGTCCTGTGAATGAATACATTAAAAATATTATAACTAAGATGTATGAGACTCGTGACAAAATTTTTGTAAGTTCTGAACTTATGACGAGGATTCCAATAGCGGATCCAGGGGGTGGGCACGGAGGGTTATGCCCTCTACCCTTTTAATAATATCACGCACACACAAACGAACATACTGAGCAAGAAAACCCTGTAGCAAATTTTAAAGTATTTATTTTGTTGTTTTACTTCAAAGCTATTTGTTGTGTCCAAAAACAGAGAAAAGAGAGTTCTCCATTTGAATCATCTGAGGCCACGGTAGCCTAGTCATGGTCGTGAATCCGGCGTTGTTCTTGTCGAGTCGGGGGTTCGAGCCCCGATGCCATCAAAGACCCACCGTATAGCTGAGGCTGATGCACGTTAAATCTGATCGAGATTCCCAAGTTCTTTTTGATGTGGTGTGGAAGTTTGGAGAGGGAGGTGCAGGCTCATGTGCACCGAGATTCAAAATTACGTGGTATGATAGCCCTCTCATGTTGCTTCCAGGGCGGTAGGTTGGTTGGTTTTTATTAACGTCACGCTGGAAGCAATACGAGGGCTATTGGCGACGGACCTCGTAATTTTGAACCTCGGTCAAGTGACGAGGACAACACCAGAGCTGGCACCCATTTCCTAATTTCCACAACACTCCAATAGAAGGACTTTGAGCCACGACAGATTTAGCGTGCATCATCTCCGGCTACGCGGCGGGTCTTCAGTGGCATCTTTGGCTTGAATCTACGACTGAACGAAAACCGCCGGACGCGAGTCTGCTACCATGACCACTAGACTATCGCCGTCACTTCTAGTGCAACGTTAACAAACAAAAACTCAAAAAATTGAATTTGAATATGATTCCTGAATTAATATTTTGTTTATTTTTAGATTAAAGACTAAGGTACGAATCATAAACGTAAACAAACACCGTTACGTATTGTGAACTTTTTAAAACGAAAAAAAAAATTGTGTTTCTTCCTGTCGATTTTTTCCGGATCCGCCACTCTTTCTTGATTTTCCTATCAGCTAACTCTTTGAGGGCGTCTCATGATGCTGTTTGAATTCAATCTCTCCCCTAATGGACAAAACGTGACTTCTATAGATTAAATTAGAATTACTGAAGTGTGTAGCGAACAGTTTTGACGAAATGCATTTGTAAACAGCGAATAATTTGATCTGAAATTTGTTAGAGATTAAAAATTTGGTTGTAAAGGTAGTGAGCTGAAATTATCAAGATGAGACTGATATCAGACTGGCGCGGAGTAAGGAGCTTTTGGACCTACGAAGGGTCAAGGATACGAATCCAGTTGGTTCGATCTGATAATTAATTTATTTAGTGAACGTTAGATCAAAAGACGAATTTTCCTCACAGAGAGTATAATTGAAAAAGAACTTTAAATATTAATAACTCGAATAAAAATAAAAAATTTTATCATCATTATTGCACTCTCTATTACTTTGACTATATAATTTTGTGGTTTTTTTTAAAAAATAAGATTAATAATGGTAGGAGAAGGAAATAATAATAAAACGTTACAAACATTTTTAAAGAAATGTATGAAATAATAATCATTTCTCCATTGATCAGCAAAAGCATTTCAGACAAAAATTTATCTACATATATTACAATATGAAGTTAATTATGAAATAAGGAATTTATATATGAAATTAATTGTAATTTTCAATTATACTTGAAATACGAAATAATCTCTAGCGGGCGGATATTATATTTTACTATGCATCTCCTTTTCGTTTGAATCTGTTTTTCCATGTGTAAAATTTGTTTCACATTTCGTCTCCAACACTTCTGGTTAAAAAATGAAAGTTACTCAGTTTTTAAGCCCTTGCGATCTCTTTCTTTTCCATGGTTTTTACTGTTTTCGGCAAACACGGGGGACGGGTCTTGGGTTAACTTAATGATACGAGGCTGCGGTAGCCTAGTGGTCATGGTTTCGGATTTGCGGCCGGCGGTTTTCGTTCATTAGCGGGTTCAATCCTTGGCCCCGCCAAAGACCCGCCGTGTAGCCGGGGCTGATGCACGTTAAAACTGTAGGGGCCCAAAGTTCTCCCTTTGGCGTGGTGGGGAAGTTAGGAGAGGGGGTGCCAGCTCAGGTGTCGTCCTCGTCACTTGACCGCGGTCCGTCGCCAATAGCCCTCGTGTTGCTTCTAGTGCGACATGCAGTTTTCGTCGAGTCTCGGTTTCGAGCCTTGATGCCACTAAAGACCCACCGTGTAGCCGGGGCTGATGCACATTAAATCTGTTGGGGTCCAAAGTTTCCCCGTTGATGTGATGTGGAAGTATGGAGGGGGATGGCAGCTCTGGTGTCGTCCTCGTCACTTGACCGAGATTCAAAATTACGAGGTCCGTTGCCAATAGCCTTCGTGCTGCTTCTAGTGAGGCGTTAATAAAAACTAAACTATCTTAATGATTCATTTTTGATCCTCCTTCTTCTCGACCAATTTTTATCCCCTTCTCCTCCTTTTTTTTTTCTAACGTCTAGGTTACAGTTACACCTTATTTGGTGTTGTATAACCACATCTGGCTCTAGCGATAAACTCCACCATTACTCAACCACTCCGTTGTCTTAAGACACATGAGCTGTAATTAATTTATGTTAATAATTATGTTTTATCTATTGAAATTCTTTGAGTTATAAATTATTTAAACGCCATTTAATTTAATTTAATTTAATTTGTTCGAAAACAAATTTTTATGCGAAATCTTTTATTCATATATAGTATCTGCTTTACAACTTCATTCACACTTAATTAATATTCCAGAGCGAAAATGAAATCCAGCTTTCATACATTACATAACATATGTGGTTATCTTTTCCAAAACTTTAATCTACTTATTCGAAACGAGAAAAAAAAAATCTTAGAAAGTATTTTTTGTTGTTATCTTATTTAAAAACACTGAATTAAATTAAATAAAAATATAACTCTGTAGTAAATAAAAACATTCAAAACGACTTGGGCTTCTGTTGAACCGACTAAAAAAAAAACCAGAAAGCGAAAAGTTTTCGCGATCTCCTGTTTTTCCCCTTCTTCTTCTGAGCGCGCGGTTTGCAGTTAAAACGGGTCAACTGTCTCTTCGTTTTCATTATCTTTTACCCGGAGGCCTTATGATTTATTTATATGTGCGGATATGGAAGAAGAAGAGCGAGACTTGGAAAACTATAACAACTCTCTCTATCAACTGTCAATGACCTTTTGACATCACTCGCGCGTTAACCGTGCGATTAGTTATTTCACAGCTCCTTAAAAAAAGAGCGTGCGTATCTGTTGGGTTGGATTTTGTTGCGTTAAAGCTGTTATACGGTCCCGAGATTTAAAACAAGAGCAAACGGGATGCAAAAATTTTCTATTGTTTAACCTTTTTGCTACGGCAGGTGCAAACGCGGGTGTAACGTTGGCCTTCTCTTTCTCCAGTATCTCTCAGGGGAACCCGTAATGCACTATGCGCTGAGCGGGGTGGAGGATTTTTCGCTACTTCATCTAAATCCACGAAATAACGGGAAAAGAAACTTGTTTTATTCTATATATTTTATTAATTTAAATAATGCAAAATAATGTAATAATATAAAATGCAATAATACAAAATAATATAAATTGTATTATAAAATTTAATAATTATGACAATAATAATAAACTAATAATGATAAAAATAGAGAAAAATATAATAATAGGATAATGAAAAAATAATAACGATAAAGCATTAAAAATATAATAATAAATGAGCTCAATAATAGATGGATATATTATAACAATAAATTAGGCAAAATAAATGAAGTGAAATAATTATAATAACGAAAGTATTAGCCAAATAAAAACTAACCATTGAATCAGTGTCATATTTGTTTTAGCACCATATAACAGAGGGCAATTTACAATGGAAGCATCAACTTATCGTATAACGCCATCTGTCGTCAGAAACATGTACTTGTTTAACTCTATTTAATGGTGTATGCGTTACAACATAACGAGATTGTAAGCAAATTGGAACAACTTTCTGCTTGAAAATACGTTCCAAGTTTAAATCGCGCTCTCCGACATCAGGCAAAACTGATGAGTACTGCAAAAGTGAGGGAGGTTTGTGTCGTCCGCGTCACTTAGTTCAAAATTACGAAGTCGGCGTTAACAACTCTTATATTGCTGTACCTCAATGTTGATTGAAACCAATGCTACCATTCGGCTTAAATTTCTTGCTTATAAATGTCAATAATATTATTTATATTATAAATGTTTTATGTCTACCGGAAAGTTTTGTTAATTTGAGAAGTAAAAGGAAATAAAACATTTTTCATAAATTTTATAATATTTATTGTACAATACAATTGTCATCCAAACTAATAGTGTATTGCCAGCATGATGGGAATTCATTAATAAATTTTTTGAAAATGCCTTGTTTTTAAAAGCGAAAAACTCAAGTAGAGCTTATTAGACACCTGCTTCAGTTTTGAATTTTTTTTCCTTCAAAAATTTTTACAGGGACAGAAACAGATGTTAATCGAAGGGTACTAGGTCTGGCGAGTAAGAGGAATGTGATCGAATTTCTCAGCTTATCCCTTTGATTTTCTGATGAGTCGCCGCCAAAAAAGTATATTGATCTATCATTAACATTATGCAGATGATTCCCTTCCCACAGAACATCGCTGACATCTTTTCTTTGTTTAAATCATCCATTTGTTAATTGCATCTCTCCGAAATTAGCTTTTCGTGAGGTTTTGATATCTCGTAATGTACTGGACCTTGTATGTCCCACCATAACCCCAGCATACTCTTATATTCAGGCTCAAACTCGGTTTAGAGAAGAAGGGGACAGATTGTCCGGATGCACATTATGTTCTTTTTCTTTCAATGTTTTCGCAGGTATGTGACGAACCCCCTTCATTATTTAATTCTACTGTCATTTTCCTTTCTAATTGCACATTAAATATTTATTACACTCCAATTGAAGATACGTAAGCGCAAGATAAAATACTTTATCAATAATCACTGAAAAATAGATAAGATTGCTCTCTTCTGAATTTCCCTTAACTCGTGAATTCTAAATTATGATCAACTTCTAAAGTCTTCGCTTGCCAGTTCACTTGTTCTGATTCAACCGCTTTTCGCAAACAACCGGGGCTTATTTTCGGATTTCGACTAAATTCGCTTCAATCCAAAAGATTAATACTACACACGCATATTTATCAACCTGTCGTTACCCTCTATCTCCCTTCAATTTTCCTTTCAATTCTTTTTCATTTATATATCACTATCTCTGTAATTGAATTCATTGCATTTCTATCTTCATCTAAATTACCTTGTCAAGTTCCATTTTGGTTGGGAAGAAATTGTAATTTTACGCAATTCGAATTACTATAAAATCCCCGAGAATGGTGAAGAGAAATTCGAGAATAGCCAAACGTCACAGGTTATCACTTTCATCACCGATTATCATCCGGTCCAAGAAGGGTTTGTTTTTGTTCCGAATGAAATGTGCGTATGATGACTCAACTAAGCAAATTTTTCTCACTTCATTCGTGAGCCATCCATTTGGAATATTTGTGGACGACCAATCATAATAATGACGGATGTCGTACCATAAATGTTATTAAATGTATGAAAAATTTATTGAACACTTTCACTTCACAAACGAACAGAACCTTTTATGTAAAAATAATTATTTTGTAATTCGATACGTTCATCTTGTACTAATTTGTCAATATAAATGCGCCGTCTTAACTGGAGCTTATTTTAGTGTAGGGCTTACGCTGCGACCATGAAACTTTATACTTGGGCTTATTTTCGGGCAGGGTTTAATATTTTTATAGAAAAAAAAGCAATGTATTACCAGTAATTAATGTCACAAAAACTGAAACCTTTTCGACCTTACTTCCGGAACTCTATATTTAATTGCCCTAAAGTTGCTCCGAAGTGGCACATTCGTTTAAGTAAACGCAAATTTATAACACTTATCCTCGCTAAAAATACAAATTGTCCCGCGGTGCGTATATCATCGCGAACGCCCAACACGGGATTAAAGGGTTAATAACCTCAACGAAAAATGAGCCTCCTAAATGCGGGCTCAAGAAAAGCTTTTTTTCCCCACAGAAATATGTTTTACTTTTCTTTTAGAACTAACAGTACATTTTTATAAATGCCAAATTCTTTCGAAACGTTGATAAGCTGAATTAAAGTGAGCCTAAGAAGTCCCATCAGCCTCTTTCCATCTTTTTTTTTTCCCGAAATGTTAATAAACTCCTAATCAAAAAGTACTTCACTTTGAATAATAAAAAGTGCTAAATTCTTAAGCAATTTTTTTTGCGCATAAAATGTTAAATATATAAAAAAAATTTCCCCTTTTAATTGTTTACGGGGGGCCCCCCCCCCCCCCCGTGATTCTTTTTTAAAAAAAATTTTATGTTAAGCACACGCTCAAAAGTGAAACGGATGTACATAGGGGAATCATTATCATAATGAAAATTTAGAAACTGTTACATTAAATAGTAAACAATTACTAGAAATATGGCCACACTGTAGACGAGTGGTCTTGGAATCGAACTCGTGACCCACAATGTTTTAGTCGTGTCGATGTTCCAGTCCTGTTTCTACTAAAGACCCGTCGAGTATCAGGGCTGATGCACATTAAATCTACCCTCAGGGGAGTATCCTGTAAGGACTTACTTTCTTTAGATAAGTACAGGTATCATGCTTCCCCGAGGTACCCTAGTGAACTTTTTCTTTCCCATGGGCTTAGGCCACGGTAGCTTATTGGTCAGTGTCGTGAACTCGCGGCAGCGGTTTTCGTCGTATCGTGGGTTCGAACCTTGATGCCACTAAAGACTCACCGTGTCGCTGGGACTCAAAATCCTCACATTGGCGTGGTGTGGAAGTTAGGAGATGGAGGGGCCATCTCAGGGATAATTCTCGTCACTTGGCCGAGTTTCAAAGTCACTCGACTGAGTTTTTCAGTTCCATCGCCAGTAAACTCTGGTGTTGCTTAGAACCGTTGTTTAGGACATAAACAGGCAGTCGGAAAACATTTCATTAGCAAACTGGAAATAAATATAAGCAGTTCAATATTTAAAATGTCAGGAAAGCTGTTATTTGTGTTATTTAATTATACATTTAAATTTCGAATACACATTTGTGCTTGGTTTCTTTTTAGCTATCATTTTTATCATAATGTGTTTTAAATAAAATTCGTCATTTTTTCCCAACAAATTTTTGACTCAGCTTAACCAGATTTGGCTCTTGCGTCAATAAACCCAACTGTCACTCACTCGTGTTTGGTTCCGCATTTGTTCATTGCTTACTTTTTTATGCATTTTCACTCATTCATCGAAACTGAAGGTTGTGAATTCGGTAGTCGCACTGTATTTTAACGATATATTTAGAATGAAGCTATATCATTAAACAAATAGCAATTTTTTTTAAAAAGTGGGGTGTTCTGTCTTCTAATTACTTTTAACTTTTTACCTGACATGTTTTTAAATTCATGATAATTTTTTCTAATTGTGAAACTTAACTGTAAAAAATAATTGTTTTAAAGAACTATTTTATTAAAAAGAAACGAATTGATAACACAATGGCTATTTAAGAGAACTTCTTTGAAAAGAACATTTAAAAAAACATTATTTCCTGTTTTACAATGTTTACGCACCAGATTAGAGAGACAGGTGAAATACATAGTATCTCGTTCATCTTATTTTTTTAAGGGTTAGCACTCCATATGAACAGTACTTTTCCCCTCCAACCACACAGACTTCCTCTATTACACTCAATAAAACATGCCGCTGACTGCTGTGTTTTATCATGAAGGCCTGTCATCTTGTTAAAAATAGAAAAGTGCACAGTGCTGTGGTGCTGTATGTGGTGCTCTTGAAAGACACTGGACGATCTTATGGTATAAAAAAGAATTAGTTGTTAGATACATATAGCTCTTCATTTTCTGCTGAACAGGGTTAGGATTTCGATGAAATGTCATCTTTATGCTGAAACTTTCCAGACAATACGAACTTGTATAATGTTGTGGCTTCTAAATATATATTTATTGAGGGTTTTTTGTTGTTTCGAGCCATTTTTTTTTTGTTCATTAACTTAATTATAAAGATTTTTATTTTATTTTTTTGACGATTTCATAGACAGATGTTCAGTATTCAACACATTTTCCAGCTTTTGTAGTAATTCTGTATGTGTGTGTTTTAGCTATCGTCTGCGTTTGAGAATATTTGCGTGAACACTTTGCGTGAACCGCAGAAGAGAACAAATTAATTAACCGAATAACTGAGAAAACATTGTTTATATATTATATATGATTTTATACTGTATATGATAACAGTAATAATATATAAAAAGGAACCGAAATATATATTTAATATTACGATTTCTATTATTGGTTGAGACAATAGTGCCCCTGCCAAGAATAAAAGAAATTAAAACGGGCAAATAATTAGGAGTCTAGTGATATTTTCCTTTCTTAGAGGTATTATGAACTCTTCTTTTATATTCTTTTCTAAAATAAAAATCTCTTTATCAAACAGTTCGCAGCTGGGAAAAAATATATACTCCATTTCTTTTATCTAATTCATTTAAGTTCATTTTAAAAATAATTTCGTCGAGAATTGTGCAGTTTAAAAAATATTCTGTTTCATTTCTTTCAACTTTTTCTATGTGTTGAAAAAAATCAAATAAATCCGACGAAAAAACGAGAAATAATAAAAGTTTGAAAGCTAGAACAGATTTAAAACCTGTGAAAAGTAATTCTATCCTTTTTTTTTAACGCTATTCGTGGCTGGTTGCCATTTTTTAACTTCTCTTTTGGAAGGAAACTTTATCATCTTCGAATTTCTCATTTCCCAAACAAATAAAAATATTATTATTACATTTTTATTAAGTGAAGGAAAATATGAAGATACAATAGGCGATGGAGTGGTTTTTTTTCTTACGTGTTTCATTGTCTGCTTTTACTTCATTCATTATTATTATTTTGAATTAGAAAAATAATCTTTCTGTTCTTAAAAAAGAAAACTTTTTATATATACGTGAAGTAATTTTATTTGATCCATCCCTCACCATATACTCATATAAAATTTAATTTTTTTAATGCCGTACAATATTTTTTGAAACATCAAACAAATATATGTTAAATGTATGTTTAGTTTATTTAATTTTTAAAGAATAAAGGAATGTTGAAATTTTTCTGACGAACAAATTAAATTCAAAATATTTTGAAATGTATACAACTATTTATTTTTGAAAATTTATCATAACTACTTGAAATATTTCAATATGTATCATAACTATTTGAAATATTTCAAGATGTATCATAGCTATTTTATCTGCTTTTTTTTCTCAATTTCCTTTTAAAATTTCAATATATGTAGAAATGTATTATTAACTCTTATGTCAACAAAGTATAATTTACAAGTTATTTCAACAACTAGTTTAATTATAATATTAAAAAAGGGGAATATTTAAGTTTACTGTATAATTTAATAAATATTTATAAGTTTAATAGTTTTTTTTTATATTTTACAAGTTCCTGTACACTAAAATTGGTAAATTTACCAAGTATTATTTTCTCTTTGCGAAAATCTCTTTTTTTTTCCAGATAGATGTCAAAAAAATTATTTAAAGTGTTTTCGGCATGTGTATGAAATAAAATGAAAGTATTTTATTGACCCGCAGTCGAGATGAATATGTGTGTGTCCTATTTTCTTAATTGCCATGTCTTATCTGATCTATATGTCATCTCATTTTCGATACACATGAAACATTTCGGTTTAATATATTATAACACGTGTTAAAAATATTTGTTCATGAGGTTCCTACTAAATAAGTATGCTCTCTCTAATCAGAATTGTGATATTAAAATTTCAATAAATAAAAATTTTTCAATGTTTAAAATTAAGTTCTAAGCAAAATTACAAGAATCAGGGCAGCAAACGCCCGCGTAAGTTGCCACATTACACTGTTAATTCTTCCTCCCCACTCCCTTACCACACAAACTGTCACTCTTCTTAACAGGTTTTCAAAAGGAAAAAAAATGTATATATCAAATGGCAAGATTGCAGATTTAGCAGTATGCAAACGTTATAGTGATCTCCATTTCTCCCTATGATAAAATGAACTCGTTTGTCGAGAAAGCGAAGCCACAGTTCTTCTCGTTGTAGTCAGTCTATATAGAAAATGACATTTTACTTTTTAATCTTAAGGATTCTGTCAAGCCGATATTTTAAGTACGTGAAGGTAATACGAATTCTATGGATGTTTTAACTACACATCTAAATTTAAATTATATCGTTGGTTTACTGTGCAGCGACTCTCTTCATCAGCAACGCCAGAAGTTAAGACGTCTTACTAACTAGCCAGAATGAGATCTGTTTTTCAGCCTGTTTGGTATAGGCGCAGCAAAAAGCGACCGGTCAACTTTCCTTCGGACCCACTGGACCAGGGCTCGAAACGTCCCTTGCTCTCCAAGAGCACAAGCTCTCTCCCCCTCGACGAGGTCGAAAACCACTATGCCGAAGTGGTGACTCGGGACTTGAACACTAGATAGCACAGACTATAACTACTGATTGCATATGCCCCCGACGCAAAACATTTGCCTCTGTATGTCTAAGACAACTGCACATAAATCACGACTAGTGATATTCCTGCTATGGCGCACGTGTCGACGAGACCCGCCTCTCAACTCGAGACAACCGATGATTCAAATGGAAACTGTTCCAATCAAAACTGGGAGGGGATGTATATCAATTGCAGTAATGCCTGAAAAAATCAACCTTCAATACAAATATCAATATTTTTCTATGTATCATCACGATGATACAAAAGGAGCAGTATGCAGCGACTTTCTTCAACAACACCAGTAGCTTAAACTCCTTATTAACTAGTTCGAATGAAACGTCTTCGTTAGCCTAGCTGGTAAAGGCAGAACAAAAAGCGACTGGTCAACTTTTCTTCGAACCAACTGGATCAGTGTTCGAAACACCACTGGCCTATCAATATCATCTTAACTCTCTTTTCTCCACGGAAAAAAAATTACACACATGAATTTTATAATGTTTTTTTCTTTGGTTTTTAAAATGTTTTAACAACATTATTAATGGCGCAGATGTAAGTTTTCAAACTTTCAAAAATATTTAAATATCTTTAAGATTACTCTAAAACAAATTATATCTATTGCCCTCATTTAAAGACGAAGGTTCAGGCCGCAATAGCCTTATGACCATGGCTGTGAACTCGCCCCGCAGGTATTATTTCCGTCGATACGTAAGTTTGGCACCCTGATTCCTCTGAAGAATCACTGTGCAGCGGGGCTGATGCACGTCAAAGCTGTCGAGGCTCCAAGTCCACCCGATCGCGTGGTGTGGATGTTTGGAGAGAGAGATGTCAGTTCAGGTGAAATCTTCATCTCTTGACTGAGGTGCAAAATTACGAGATGCGCAGTCAATAGTACTCACATTGCTTTTCAGTGCGACGTTAATAAAACAATCAATCGACGAGGTTTCAAGAAAAAACAAATATCAAATGAAACAATGATAAAAGAGGTCATCTTAATAAGTAAATAATAAGTAGGTGAAATCGAAAGTAAATAAAAATAATAAGTTTTTATTTTTTAAGGTGTATTTTTACTTTGGTGTTACGTTAATTATAAATATTTTTATTGCTCATAGTGATTTATTTATATTCAAAAATCATTCGTAAAAATAAAATAACTCTGTGAAACAATTTATTACTGAAGTAAGAGTTTTTCTCGTTTATTAATTTCATTTTTTATCGTTAAGAAGTCATCTAACTTTTCCACTTTCGTGTTTAGTAAGCAATTGTTGATAGTATTTAGCCATGCCTAGTTCCACCAAAAGTTGGATTTTTTTCCCGTATAAACTGGTCCATAATTAAGATATTCAAAAAACTCTTACGAGATACATAAGAAACATAAAACAGGCATTAGAAAAAAATCCACCACAAGTTACATTTTTTGAGAAAAAGAATATTTTCAATTGTATACATATGTTTCTCTTTATTCTTTGATTGTTAAAACAGTAAAAGAAATTATTTTATCTTCAAATACCTTAAATTTCATTTGAAAAATGTTTAAATAAATATTTCATACGACTACGAATTTTTTTTATTTATACGACTATATATTATTTTATACGATTTTATAAGAATTTTAGATAGAAGTTTTAGCATTCTCGTTTGTAGGCTATCTTTAATTCGCGAAAATAATATTAATCCAGAAAGCTTTTGTAATAATCTGTCTCAAAATAATTAATAATTGACGAATAATAAATAAAATATAAGCTATCTTATTTAATATTCGTCTGTTATAAAACGACGACATAATCAAAAAAAAAATAATAAAGTCTTTTGTCTAATTTTTTATTTGTTTATTTTTGTAAATGTTCTGTAAAAGCTTTAATGATAATTTTAGTGACTCCGTTAGGAATTTTCAGATCATAGCGTCGTATTTAAAATTGCTTTTAATAACCGAATAAAAAATAAACATGAAATCAACTTCATTTTTATTTTCCTTGGTTTATTTTAATAAAACCAAAGAAATACATTACTTCTAAATTTGAAAGAGATTACTGAAAATCTCATAAGATTATTTTTGTGTTTAAACTGAAGATGGCGGAGAAACAGGAACCTCAAATTCTTCTTGTATTGGTATGTGTACTATGTTTTTAATCATCATTACTTTGAAACGTGGGAAATTTAACAAGTTGTAGACAGATGTGTTCTTTAACTTTCAACGTACTAATTAAGTGGAATGTTTTTGTTTTTATTAATTCTGAAAGAGGTTCAGTAGTTGGTAGGGCAGAAATTTTCTTTTTTTTTTATAAGCAAGTTTGAGTGTCATAACCTTGAATCAGAGCTCGTCTTCTAATGTCAACTTTTCACATAACTCAGTTCACCACAAATGAACAATGATGACTTTTATGTAACTGATAAACGCACCATATATCTTTTTAATTCCTGGATAGCCATTTCCGCCATATTGTATTTCATGGAATGTTTTTCTTCTACTTTCTTTTCTAACTTTTCAAGCAGACGATTTTTTATCATCGTTCTGAGTTGCCCTTTTTGTTTTCATTTTTGGTTGTTTGTTCTTAGATGCTGGGTGTTATGCTTAATGTTAAGTCATTATTCTTACAGCTGCGCAAATGTACTCCTCTTATTGAAAAAAAAAAAGAAAGTAAATGTACTTAGTGTTGGTTGTTAAGTCGGACATGAATTGAATGAGTTGTACTGATAGAGGTCGTAATCTTAGGTCATAATCGTAAAAAGTAATCTTCAAATAGCTACATGGCTCAGTCTGTGGTATGTACTGAATTTAGTTTTTTTGTTGGTTATTTCTTTCGTAATGGTAATTTCTCAAAAGTTCTTTCATCCAAAAATAGAATTCTAACATTTTGCATTGGCACTTCAAAAAGAATATTGTTACAAACTTAACTATAAACCTTCTTATTAAAAACAAGGAATTTTTAGGTATTTTGCCTTTTATGAAAAAAATTATCTGATATACTTCGAGAATTCGCGCTTTATTTTAAAAGTTATATATAAAAAAAATTGCAATTTACGAAATCGACCTAATTTTACAAGTATATATTTATTTGTACAGAAATTTCCTTTAAATTTTTGTTCAATGCACCTATAAAAAGTTTATTTTAAGATATTTTAATCTATTTTGTCGCATATTATATGTATTATTATTAAATGCAAAGGAAAAAATATTGAATATTTTATTATATAGATACAGCTATTTAAATTTTGATATATTTCTTTATCGTTTACAGTTTGTTACATGCAATAATTATATTTTTAAAAATAACAAATATTCGGGCAGAGTATCGAAAATGTATGACTCACAAGTTCTTGCATTAAAAATTTGCTAATTTATTTTAAATTTAAGTGATTCACTTAAAGTTATTAAAAATCCATTTTTCTCAAATTTAAATAAAATTAACGATTTCCAGTTAGCATGTCATTGAGAATTTCCTAATTTTGATTACTTTTCCATTCCGTAAATTATACAAGAATGGAAAACAAGCAAAACATATTAGTTATCGATATTTTAAATAAAAAATATATACTCTTTTCAGAATTTGTAAGAATTGAATTATATTTAAATATATACACACATCGTTTGAATATAATTTCCTCTATTAGATTTCTGAATACACTGAGCAAGATATGATAACTTTAAAATTTGAAGTTGACAGTTATTTTTGTAAATTTATAATTTTTCTTTCACACTAAATAGTTATTCTATTTTAAACCATTGTTCTGCACAGTGATTTCGAATTTCAAAAGATCTGTATTCTGAAAACTTTCCAATGAAAGAAATTCTTCCAAATGTGTAAATTCATTAATTTTGAATGCATTCGTGCCAACAACTTATTATTGTTTCTTTTTGCATTCTTATATTTTTTCATCATAGAATTTATTTCCTCCTAAAGTTATCTTCTTCATTACTACAGCTAATCCAATTACTTCCGTAGAACATTTCTTCTATCACGTTAATTTCCCAATTACTTGCGGCATTGACCAAAATGAGATCAAAATTTTCTTTTACAACAACTTGGGAAAAGAACCGTAAAGCTTTTTTGTGTGGGTGAAAGTAGCCATATCGAATTAACAACCGTAAGAACCAATAAAATAAAATTGAATCTCTCTGACCTATATAATTCCAGTAAATGTCTTTTGTGCCTTTCACTGAAAGGTGTTCTATTTAGTTCTTTATGAATCATAAGAACCTTCTGATTGAAAAAAAAAAACACTTTCATTTGTTCTGATTGATTTCAAGATGACCTATCCTTAAACTTGTCACGAACTATTTAAACCTTATCTTTTTTTTTATATGGAAAAATAATTCACCTCTCCATTTGTGCTACTAACAATCTAACTGCAGGTGGAAATAAAATGTTTCAAATACGTGGGCAGAAAAAAAAATTCAAGTGGAACCAATTATTTTTATAATAGATGATTATTTGTTGATAATACTTTGGAGCTATTAATGTCAAGAATAAAATAGAATGAAATAATTTCGTTCTCATCTGATGTTCTATTTTGAATTACTATTTGTAAATCGTTTTTGGCAGCTTTGATGATTGTTTGCGTGTTCAATTGCTTAATGATAAATTCCGAGATGGATTCTTATAACAACTCAAAGCTCTTGATCTCGGGTAGTTTTTTTTCCCCACATAATTTTGTAACAAAGACAATCACTTCTGTGTAATTGGACATTAATTGATCTATTGTTTTGATTGTGTGAGAGCTTTATTCAAACTAGTCCTTTTTAAAAATAATTTTTCGTTTTGTACTGCTATTTGTATTTTAACAATATTCTTTTAAAACTCATAAATTGAACAAAAATTCCTTTTAGAATTAATTAAGAAATAAATTTAACACGAGTATTTTTCTCCCATGTCTTCGCGAAGAGCTCTATGATTAAAAGATAACTGAGTTAGCACTTGCATGCTGAATCCAAAACAATGTAAACAATTTTATTCAAAACATAACTTTCGTACTTAAACTATCTGAAAATGTTTTAAAACTTTTTTTACAACGATTCAGTAATTATTAGTTTTCATTAGAATTCTTGCTCTTCGCTTGTTTTTAATATTAATTATAAATATTATTTAAATATAAATCATCTCTTCAGAATGCATAATATGGATATAAGTCACATTTTCAAACATTCTTAATTATCGTAGTTTTTATAGACAGGAACTTCGGGAGGGACTGCATTGTCTTTCAGTGCAATAATATTTAGTTTCTGTTTACATCATCATAAAATCATGTGATTCTGACTTAAACAATCACTTGATAAGAAGCTCAGACAAGTAACTCATATTTTCCGCCAGAAATAAATATGGCATGAAAAACAATACAATTTTCTCCAAGTAAATTGATAAAATATATCAAAAATACAATTCGAAAAAGAAAAAAAATTATTTGACAACCGTTGAAAGTTTACCCAGATTAATTTATTGGGTTGGGTTTTGGAAACACGTCAGCTCTAAGTAAATTATAAATGACAGAAATTGTTATTGCATGCACCTATTTTCTTCGTCCCCTGCAAATCGGCTGCAGTCATAATGTGTGAGGAACGTGTGTCTATCTGACGTCTGCGTCCGGTTTGAATTTTTTTTGCTTTTGGTACCGGAAGTCATCGTATTTTCTATCGGTATCTCAATGTGTGACTCAAAAAATTGCTTGGCGATGGAAAAGGATGATTGTAATTGGACCGTTTGCTTTCCTTGGCTTAAATTGGCGGAAATCCTGTGAGAGAATGGAAATCATAAAAGAGTGTAATTATTTAAGAGTGATCATAAAAGAGTGTTTATTTATTTATTTTGAGGCGGAAGATTTCGGCATTGTCTAGCAAAAACTGGAGAAATGAAAGCTGATGATTTCATAATTACATGGCTCAGAAAAAAAAATTAAATGGAAAGAGATAAGAGTATGAGATTTATTTTTTTGAAACAAAACGGCGTTGACGGAAGATGAATTTAATTTTGTAAAAAAGAATGCAAAATTGAAAACAAACTTTATTTCATCTGAACAGGAAAAGACTTATAAATTTTCCTTATGAAAATATTTTGCATCGTATGCTAAATGCGAAAATTATATTGTAATAAAGAAAATGAAAAACTTAATGAAACTGATAAAGTAACTTAAGGCTGCGCATGATGGTTGAATGTAAATGCATCTCGCTAAGGTTTAATTATTAAGAAATGAAGGAGATAAAAATTATTCTGCGTATTAATTGATCCTTATGCATATAATGACATGAATTGCAACTATCAATGTCGATATGTTTGGTTTCTGGAAGTATCCTACAATAAGTAGGAGATCGAGTTCAGTATGTTGATTCTGCAATGGCGATAAGTTAACAAACTTTAGGAGAAATGCATATCCCTTTAAGGTGACTATGTAGTGAAGTTTTAAGAATAATAAATAAAAAATAAGTTTCTAACTCGATTATTTTTTGTAATAATTAAACTTTACTATATTCTGGGATAATAATTAAAGATTTATAACATTGCGGTTATTTCAATCTACGGTTTCCTGAAATGAACAAATTGACATTATTTACCCAAGGATAAATTAATATGCAGAATAAATTTCATCCGGATATCTTGGTTATTCCATCGTAATAATCAAACGTTAAAGATAACTCTTAGTAAGCATCGAAATTATAATTTTGAATCTTTGCTAGATGTTGAAGACAATATATATATATGAACAGATCTTTCCCTCTCCAAATCTATAAACACCTTACAAATCGGGAAATGTTAGACGTATCTGAGATTCAGTTACATGACCAAATGCAAATTTTTTACATCTAATTTTACAGAGTGCTTTCTCTGATATAGTAGAGGAGGAATTCAAAAGCCCTTACTATAAAAGTCTCTCATTTGCCAGCTCAACTGGGCCGCAGTAGCCTAGTGGTCAAGGTCGTGGACTAGCGGCCAGCGGTCTTCGTTCAGTCGCGAGTTCGATCCTTGGCCGCCGAAGACCCCGCCGTGTAGCCGGGGCTGATGCACGTTAAATCTATTCGGAGCCCAAAGTCCTCCCGTTGGTGTGGAAGTTAGGAGAGGGGGATGCCAGCTCAGGTGTCATCCTCGTCATTTGACAGTGGTTCAAAATTACGAGGTTCGTCGCCAATAGCCCTCGTGTTGCTTCTAGTGCGACGTTTATAAAAACTGAACTAAACTTGCCAGCTTAACTGTGGCCGCATTTGCCACAGTTAAGCTGGTCACGATTAGTGGTCACGATCGTGGACTCGCGGTAGTCGTTATTTTCTTCGAGTCCTGTCGTGTGGGAAGTATTGTGTAACAAGACCCATGAGTAGAACGTTAAATCTGGTTGAGGTTCTAAGTCCTGTTAGTGTGGAAGTCTGAATAAGGAAGTGCCAGCTCAGGTGTCGTCCTCGTTACTTGACCGTGGCTCAAAATTACGAGGTCTGTCGCCTAGAGCCCTCATGTTCCTTCTCAATGCAACGCTCAACGCTTCTCAACGCAATAAACAATCACCAGCTCAACCGGTTAAATTACCTGATCTGTACGTGCATACAAAAAGGAATTAGAACGATGTATATTTTAGCATTGGAGGAGATAAGTGAGCTCGAGATTGACGTTGTTTCTATCGATCGTGGATTAGGGTCATGATTTGCTGATGCACGAAAAATTGTTGAGATTTAAGGTATCACGTTGGCGTGGTGCGGAATTTTGGAGAGGTTGTTTCCAACTCCAGTGTCGTCTTCGTCACACTTGACAGAGGTTCAAAATTACGAGATCTGTCGCCAACAATCCTCGCGTTGTTTCTGAGTGTGACGCGAATAATCGATTCGTGATGGTAATTTAGATGAGTTTCTTCACCGACAACGTATTGTACTGTTCTTGAGCGTAGTGAATGGAAATAAATACGAGCAATCAAAAAAACGAACTTTTAACTCATTGGCAATCGGATTTCATCTTTATAGGTCGGGTTATCTCGGCTTCGATGAAAACCATTCTAGCAAACGAAGAAAAATGAAACGGGTAAAAAAAACTGTCAGTGGCGTGTTTGGGGGAGGGGTTTTCTGTCCCCGGGAACAAATTGACGCCAAAATGACTTTACAAAATTTCAGAAAGAGATATTTTCTATTTTCACAAATGTGCTAAAAAGTACACAAAAAACATTTGCAATCCCAATCCATCGCTTAATCAATATGAGGATATCTCTTCCTATGACTTTTTTTTTTTTTTATCCTGCTACAAATTATCCTTGGCACTGTTAAGATTGTCAGCCTTAATTTTGCTAAGAGTGGAGTGGGAGGTTACTCACTGCAGATATTTTGGACAACTAATCGATAAATTTGCGGTTAATTATTACATTTAAAGCTTTATGTATCCGAACATCAAACTATTTTTTTTACTTTCTACTAACTATACTTTCAGGTTATATCGAATGCAATGCTTTAATTTTTTACAATGCTTTATTTGAATATTATTTTAGAATATTTATATTTTCGATGTTGGCTGAATTATTTTACCTTGTTCTGTCATTATAAAATTAGCAAAACCTTGAAAATATACGCATAAAAATGCTTTAAAATATTTACAACTATTTAAAATATGAAATATTTTTTTAAATATTAGTTTGATACATTTCTTAAACAAAATTCTTTCCTCTCCCCATTGCATTTTGCCATACAGAAGGGGACGCGTAATCTTCAATTGTCCCCAGGTGCTGAAAACCCTAGTTACGGCTATGGTATTAGTTAAGGTGCATATTTATAGTTACGGTGTCATGGTAACCAACGTTTTTCATTTCTGAAAGTTATGCATGGTTGAAATATTCCAATTCAGGCTTAACCAAATATCATCCATCCTACCGAAAGTTAATTTCAGTCGATTTTATTTAAAGAGTAATAACATTCTCTGCCTATGGAGTAGAGTAACCGCATTCAAGATCCGTTTATGAAACCAAAACAACATTTCAACTTATCGATTCTCAATAACACCGCGGTAGTTGTTTTTATGATCATCTCGTCATTGAATTGAAATGAAGCGATTGGTCCGGCGTATTGTTGCCATAGATTTTACATACGCAAAACCCACATAAACACAATAAAGCTTTCGTGACTTGGAGAAACGATATGTTCTGTCTTTCAGCAGGAAATGAAATAACTGGTTCGAATGTGTTCGATTTAGAAAGGAAAAGACAAATTGGATAGATGGATGTCAATGTTTTTTTTTTCCACCGTTAACATCCATTTTTTCCTTTCATTCAAAGATGTTCTGTTCGAACTCTGTCTTTTATATAAATTATTTATTCATGGAAAAGGAGAACTGGGGCTCTTATGTTCTTTTATTTGATTGAAAGATGTTTATTAAAATTGTATAATATATTTTATTACTAATGGTTCTATATTATAATTTATCTGGAAATGTTTAATATCCAACTGTAATCGAATTCTCGGATAGCGTTGTTTTCAAAAGAGTCGTGGGTTCCAAACCCAAAGCAAAAAAAGACCCGCTGGGTAGCCACGCTGATGTGCATTAAAACTGTCGAGGCGTAGAGTGGAAGTTTGATGAAGGAAAGGTCCTCTCCAGCTCAGGTGTCGTCCTCGTCATTTGACCGAGTCTCAAAATTATGCAGTCATCCCTAATTGTCCTCGTGTTGTGGGGCCGCGGTAGCCTAGTGGTCAAGGTCGTGGATTCACGACCAGCGGTTTTCGTTCAGTCGCGGGTTGGGTCCTTGGCCGCCAAAGACCCGCCGTGTACCCGGGGCTAATGCACGTTAAATCTGTTCGGGGTCCAAAGTCCTCGCGTTGGCGTGGTGTGGATGTTAGGATAGGGGGTGCCAGCTCAGGTGTCGTCCTCGTCACTTGACCGTGACTCAAAATTACGAGGTCCGTCGCCAATAGCCTTTGTGTTGCTTCTAGTGCGACGTTAATAAAAACTGAACTAAACAAAAACAAACTAAAATTGTCCTTGCGTTGCTTCTCAGTGCGACGTTAAAAACAATCGATCCATCTACCTGTATTCATCATACATTCTACCAGAAAAAAAAATCATGCATTACTTGTTGATATTTTAAAAATATAAATCAATATCAATTTATTTTGTCCATATATGCATGAATTAATAATCCTCTTTGCACTACTAATGACATCTCTGAATTTATAATCATTCAAATCTACATAAGTTGGCATCCCACATCAAGCCAACCTGATGAATTTTAAACTTAAAGGAATTTGAAAAGCTATTCCCTACTACAGACTTTCTTTTGTTAAGTACAGGAATCATGACTCCGAAGAACTCTAAGGATCTTTTTTTTTTCAATGGGTTTACCGTCTCTGATAAATAGGGTGACGCGCCACTGGGATACCACTGAGATCCTTCTGTATTTACGATATTTTTTCTTGTCAACAAACTTCTTAGCTGGGAAGGCTACTACGCGTTAAATAGAACTGTGCTTTCAATTCTTAGTGTTAAGTGCAATGGTGATACATTAGTTTGGGTGTCGTCATCATCCCTGGATTACAATTCCAAATTACAAGGGCCGTTGCCAATAATCCTCGGATTGTTCGATTGCGAGAATGTTAGAAAAACTGGACTGATACCACCGGTTAAATTTATGAATTTTTTTTTTCAGAAAGTGGGACACTTACCGAATGAAAGTCGATATCTTTACAGTTACAGTCAAACATGGATAATTTGAAGCTGAAGGGACCAGAAAAAATTCGAACAATCGAAAATTCCAAATTATACAACTTCGAATTGCAAAAGCTCGACTGCATATTTGCAATTATCTCTTTAAGTTTCGTATTTCATTCCTTAGAAAGGAGGATAATGAATGTATGATACTGAAAGCGGTTCCTTTTTTTTTTTCTCTGGATCTGTCGGTATAGAAAAAGAAACAAGTATAAAAATCAATCCAAATGCATTCCCTCCCATGCGACTGAGGCAACGGCAACCAAGTTGTCATGGTCGAGTCGTGAAGTCGTTTTCGGCGAGCCATGATGACACCAAAGACCCGCCGTGTAGCGGAGCTGATGGTGCGAGGTGCAGTCATTCAGTTGGCATGGTGTGGATGTTTGGAGAGGGAGATGCCAGCTCATGTGTCATCTTCATCACCTGACTGAGGCTATTAGCCTTCGAGTTTCTTCTCAGTGTGACATTAAAAGAATCACAATCGCCTCCCATTCGACTGTTAACAAGGGCGACCATAAAACGAATGCAATTCATCATCATAAAAGAGCAATCGAATGCCAAATATGGCAACCCTCGTGTATACTTAATGGTGAAAGAAAAAGTAAACTAGATGATCGGAGAGCAAAAAACAGGCACCGTTCTGACGCTCTGTTTATAATTGCAGCTTAATTATATTATCTCTCTCTGCTTTCTCTTTTCTTTTTTTCACATCGTAGATTTCCAGGGTTCAAAGAGCACATAGATATGATAAGTCTCTCTGTCTCCCAGAGTTTGAATTTTTTTCCCCTTCAAATTCTATTTCTAGGGCACAAGAATATGGGCCACCGGCGAAGTGTATATAAACTCATTAAAGCTACTGTTGTAAATTCCAAGTTCATTCGGTTGTTAAGACAAATAATGCACTAGCTGAAAGAAAATGAGAGCGAAAAACAAGCAATTACTGCAAATGAGAGTTAGATGAGCGATCGTAAACAGTCGAGAGCATTTTACAAGAAACGTTTTGTTTGTAAATGTTTTTAAGTGCGAAATCAAGTGAAGATTTAAGTATTTTGGATAGTAAAGGGGTAATTTCCTCAAAATCAGTGACTGAAGAAAACATGTTTCGTTGAAAAGTAGAAACACATTAATGTCGAATGCCTTTCATTCGGATCCTGAGTAATCCGAATCGGACATGTAATGAAAAGTACTGCCAGACCCCGATAACACGCGGAGTTGGGTGTTCATGCTTACTAAATTACGAGTTACAGTATTAGCTTAAATTGAGCAATGATATAAATTCCAATATCTATATGGATTTTCTGCGTTACACTTACGCTCTTTCGATGTTATTCATAATCATTATGAAAATCCCCCTTTATCAACGAAACAAAAATTTGTATACCTCTTAAAATGTGACCAATAAAAACTGTTTAATAGCTAATCTCACCGTCCGAAAGATCTTGGTAATAATTTCATACAAGAAAAAAAAAGTCCAAACTAGAACGTATCACTTTTCCAGAAATGGCGACTAATAATGTTCAAGCAATAAAACCCAAAAAAGAATAAATAAAAACTATTCAAGGGGTCGACCCTTTTCTCAGTCCCAAAATTTTAAAAGACGCGCCTCAAAGACAATTTTTTGTTCATCTCCAATTGGTCGGATTTTCACTTTTTCTTTTTGGTGATCGTCACTTAAGAGGGGGAAAAAATCCTATGGAGTTGACACTCTTTGGTAAACTCAGCGGGATACCCTAATAATGTTCGACCCTCCACGCCTTTAGATTTCTTCTTCTTTTTTGTTGTTCTTCCTCCTCAGGAGCTCATTTCTCAGTAAGTGAAGATATTTAATAAAAATTGGGGGCTGCACAATTTAGCTAGATTTGGCTCTTGTGCCATTTATTCTACTGCTTCTCATTCACTCACTTTACGAATTTGTTATTTTTGGGTAGTAGTAATATTTTTTAAGTAATATACTCGTAGATAAGCTAATAGAAATTTTTTTTTTCTCGGCTTCAAAACAGGAGTCCAGAATACTTTTGAATTAAGGGATACTTAAACACTTACGGATCTTTTTCAACTTTCAAAATGTAAGTTAAAAAATATCTTTAAAAAAGATCTTTAAAGTAAGTTAGTCGCCAGCAGTAGCTACGTGTAATTAAAATTAAAGCAAACGATACATTATTAAATTGAATATATTTAAGCTAACTGTAATTAAAATTGAAGCAAACGATTAGAAATTGAAAAGTGATCTGGTACGCCAAATGTGATCCACCTAAAACAGTAGTTCCTTGGGTGGCTAATAATAGTAAATCAATATTAAAATCATTTGACTCCAAAGCATTTCAAGAAGGAAGCCAAACTAAAAAGAAGTAGTTTGAAATTATTGAGGGGGAAAGGCTGCCTCACAGTTTAAAATTCTGAATAATATTATTCATTTTCAGTCATATCTTGATTCCAGTTTACATATGGTTTAAGGTAATACATAAATCGATAAGTAAATAAAATACTTCATTTTTATATTTGTTTCAAATTCAATCCAATAAAAAAAACTAAGGGAAATTTATTACGACATATTTTTGAAAATTCAATTTATTAGTGGTGAAAGCAGGTATCAGACACATATTCCATATATTTTATTTCAATCCGATAAAAATTTCAGGAGAAATTTATTATGACGTATTTTTGAAAATTAAGTTCATTACTGGTGAAAGCAGACATCAAGAATATACTCAGTAATAAGAATAATTTTTTGAAAAGTGGTCAGATATGACATTTATAAGATACAGAAAACAATAGCCCGTAGGGTGGCTAAAAATTTTTTTGCTTCTCAGTTCTTTTTTTACTCTTGCTACATAGAAATGGTTTTTTTTTTAAAAAACATTTAGATGTACTGTCTTATAACAAGTTTTTTTTTATAATACTCAATAATAAAAGACCAAAAATTGTTTTTTAATAATATGAAATCCATTTTTTTAAGAATAATAGAATGCTTTAAAAATCTAGATTTATTAGTTTTATGTTTAAATTAATTCTAAGAGTTATGTTAATATGCAGTTGACAGTTTTCTTTTTTAAGTATTAAAATATTTAATCATTATTATAAAGCAAAATATTCCGATATTTTTAATAATGCTGGATAAAATAAACTAAGAGTTTTAAGTTATTTATAGCAACATATAATACATATTATTCCGAAATTCGATCTTAGATATTTATTGAAATGAATCAGTTGCTGTATCTGTATAATTTGTAATTAATATAGCACAATTTTTTAAATGTTTGATTTTATAATTTACTCTCGATTGAATTGAGGTATAACTTTTTTTAGTTTTGTTTTTTTGCGATATTTTTACACAGCCGCAAAATTTCTAAGTAAAATAGAGATTTAATTAAATATAAGGCGCTTCTGTAAAAATAATAATAAAAAAAACTGTAAGGAATTCGAATAGGTAAAAATTGTTCTGAGTAGATGAGAATTCATAATTATTTTGATAGACATCATGCCATTTTAACCTGGATGATAAGGTGTATTCTTGGAGTTTAGATTTTCAGGAAATTTAAAAAAAAAGAAAAGAAGCAATAAATGAAATTCCAAACATGCGTAACGCGATTCATTCTTAGTTTTTAGACATGAGGACTGCAAAAAGATATGTAAAAAAAAAAAAAAAAAAAAAAAAGAAGAATGCTTTATGTGTTCCTTTAAAAAAAAGAAGAAAAAGGAAACTTTATTTATTCAAGAAAAAGTTTTGGAAATCTTTGTTGTAGAAACAACATGGGTGGAAAAAAAAGATAAAAAACAGGAAGAGGCTTGGCTTCAAATGCAAATATTGGAATTAGCTAACGCCGTGTTTGTATAATTTTCTTTAAAAGTTAGAAACGCTTTTTATAAGGATTACAGCTTAGGAAAAATGTTTGGATAGTCAAGCTTCCGATTACCTGTCTTCTTACCATACTAAAGAAGAAACTACACAAAATCTTATACTGTAATTTCCATGGATTTTTCAGTATTCTTATCTTTATTTCATACATTCATTTTTGTAATTACTTAATTTCAACAAAAAACTGCCAACTTGCACTTATTGCATTCGCATGTGTTTTGGTATGTTTTTTCTTTTCTTCAAAAAAGAACATACATATGTTTTTAATATAACTTTGAGAAGTGTTTTTCTCCCCCCAAAAAAGGTGTTTTTCTTTTATGGGAAAAAGTTCGTCTTATTACAGATGAGCCTTCTTCAGGTAAGAACGGGCATCACTCACTCGAGGTCGGAGTAGCCCGGGTATAAATACGTTAAATCTGTCGAAGCTCGAAGTGCTTCCGTAGGCGTGATGGGGAAGTTAGGAAAGAGAGAAAGAAGCTAGCTCAAGTGTCATCCTCGTCGCTTAACCGAGGTTTAAAATTACGAGGTCCGTCGCCATTAACCCTCGTGTTGCTTCTAGTGCGACGTGCAGTTTTCGTCGAGTCGCGGGTTCTAACATTGATACCATTAAAGACCCGGGCTGAGTGTAGCCGGGGCTGACGCACATTAAATCTGTCTGGGTCCAAAATCTCCCCGTTGACGTGATGTGGAAGTTTGGAGAGGGAATGGCAGCTCAGGTGTTATCCTCATCACCTGACCGAGGCTCAAAATTGCGAGATCCGTAGCCAATAGCCTTCGTGTTGCTTTTAGTGAGACATAAAAAAACAAACAAACTCAAACTGACTTTGGTAAACATGGATGAAACGCCCCTGGGATACCCTAGCGATCCTTCTCTATTCTCGACCCTCCTTCTAGACAACCAATTCTTATCATTTTCTCCACCATTTTCTGAAACGTCCAAATCACAGTTGCATCTTGTTTGGCGCAACATAGCCATATCTGATACCTACGCCATTAATGACACTATCACTCACTCACTTGCATTTGTCACATTGATGCATTGCTGGTTAATATGTGAAAAAGATATTTCTCACATCAACATTTATGACTGTGAGTTACGTTAAAAGGTATATCAATGATGGCTAATGCACATAGGTGATGCGCCCCCTGGATACTCTAGCGATTATTCTCTAGAGCGATTATTCTCTAGCGATTATTCTCTTTTCGAATCTCCATCTTGTCAACTAATTTTTTTTTCAAATGTTTAGACCACAGCTTTACTTTTGTTTGGCACTGTATAGTCACATCTGGCTCTTGCGCCATCTTATCACTCATTCACTTACTGGTGTAAAGGGAACCAAACACTTTCCTTTCCGAGGAAAAGTAATTTCTTTCCCACACCCATCCAACCCAATCACTATTTTTCCACCGAATTTCAGGCGACAAATATTTCCTATTCTCGCCACACATACTCCACAATAGCTTCCCTCAAAACCAAGAAACTCATAAAACACGACTCCCTTTTGATTTACTGTCCTCACAAAAACGTTTCTTCTTGTGAGAAAAATTGAGAAGATCGTCCACATTTCACGGACCCGTAAACACTTTTCGTCGTCTCGAGGGAGGGAGGCGATGCAAAGAGAACAAATTTGTCCTCTCCCAGAGAGTACATCTTCGGTAATTTTCGGCAACCCTGACCCCGTACGAAACGTTCTTCCTTTCGAACCGGTCCGGCGTGAGAAACAAGGGCCGGGGACTGAATATCAATCGGTTTTAACTGTTGTTTTCAACCCTGGAACAAAGCTTTTAACCTCATCTGGTTCTGACTTCTTTTTTTGGTTTCGGTCTTGGTGCAAGTATGCGTAACTCTCTGCACGCGATTGCTGGTGAAAGTGAGGGGATGACGGGTTTGGACGGGTTGTTCTTATTCTTTCTTTTTTAATTTTGATTGGTGATTAAGTTGCAAAAAGTATTGCAATTCTCCATATTGAATGCTGTCTTCAGTTTTCATCCAAGAGTGGATCTCAAGTTCGGGAACTTTTTTTTGAAATTAAAAATATTTCAGTTTAAATATAAAGTATGTGTACTTGTGACACATATACAGTGGTACTTCCCAATAAGGGATACCACCGGACCATATATTTTGTCCCTCCATAAGAGGTAAGTACATATACTAAACAAAAGGACCGGGAACAGAATTTTTCCCTAAATAGAGGTGCCCCTTACAAGAGATATTACTGTATTTATTTGTCTTATTGTGTATTTAAAATTTTGAAATGTTCTTTTTTTGTGTTTTATTTTGTTTTCGCCACTTTCGAGATGTTTCACTCCTTGACGGAAATCAGTTGACCTTGGTGAAAGGGGCAATTCGAAACCTCATTCTGTCTATCCGCACAAAACTTGTCCTTTCTTTGTTGACATCATTTACATCCAAGCCGAAAGAGGATTCTCCGTCAGGTTAGTTATTACGGCACTTTAACTTCTGTCGTCTTTGTTGAAGATAGCCACCGCGTATTCCCCCTCTAATATCACCCTGTGGCCGCAGTAGCCTAGTGATCATGGTCGCGAGCTTGCGGCTGATGTATTTTCTGACGAATTGTTTTTCATATTTCAAGTCCTGATGCTTCTCAAGACTTATTTACTGCAGGGCTGATGTACGTTACGTCTGCCAAGACTCCACGTCCTCCCATCAGTGTGGAGTGGACGTTTGGACAGGAGATACCGGTTCGGGTGTCGTTCTTGTCACATGACCGAGGTTCAAATTGACGAGGTACGTCGCCAATTGTTCTCGTGTAGCTTTTAAACGTGACGCTAAGAAACAGTCAATTAATCCAGTGTCATCGTGTATATATGGCGAGGGATTGTCTGAACGATATCTTAGAGAGAAGGTTGTTGATGTATACCTCCTACCTATTGTACTGAATGTCATTTTGGATAGTTTCCATTGATGTCATTGGCTATCCCCAATTGAAGCAGTGGGTCTATTTGACGCATGCGCCGTAATCGGTATGTCACTAATCGTGATTTTATGAATTAATGTTTTAGACACTCAGAAGCAAGTGTGCATCGGGGATATATGCAACCGGTAGGCAACCGAGCCGAGAAAGGATTCGCTGTCGGATTAATTACTTAGGCGTTTAAACTTCTGTCGTCGTTGTCGAAGACAACAGTTGTATTTTCTTTCCTTAAAAAACAAATTTTTGCTTTAATGTGTTACTTTTAAAATCTATTTTGTATTGAATTTCAGGAAGCGAAATATGGAAAAATATCTTATAACTTTGAAAAATGTATTGATTCAAAAATGGAAATGAGTAGTATGATAAAGAATATAGCTTTCTGTAAAATAATTCTGTAAGAAAAAAAAATAAGGCTATGAAAACTTTTTTTCTTTCTGTGTTAGGAAAAACACTATATTGTGATTAAACTAATCCTCAATTCCAATTTGAAATGGAATGATTATTCTTATCACAAAGATTAACAATACTGTTTTTTATTCATTGAATTTTAAATTTTTTTATCTTGAAAATATTATTAACGATGTATTCTTGTTTTCAACATTTCTTCCAAAAATGTAGTAATATTGAAGTAAAAGTGAAGTAAAATGATCTGACTTCATTAAAATCAAAATTTCGGAAGCGCGATTTCTTATCCAAATAAAACTGTTCCGCTAAATTTCATCAAGGTCGCCCATTGTTGTTGATAATTGACGCGGAAGTAAAATTTTAAATAATCCTGGTGAAATTTTACGAGACATTAATGTATAATTTCGAAATGCAAGTACTACGTGCAGAGTCACGACTATTGTTAAATTCAGGATAGCAGGTAGGTTTGAATTTAAATGGAGTTCTGGAAGCAATTAAATTGAAATGTCGATATTAACTTTATAAAATGTATTGTAAAGGTTTAAGAAAAAGACTGCTATTAGTAATGTTAATTTGTCCTCTAATATCTTTCTGTTTCTCAATTTATTCCATTTCCTCAAATTAGTTATAGATTAAATTGCCGCGATAACAAAATTCAAAAAATTTGTAAAGCAAACTTGTTCGAACTAAAATATGGGGTTAAAATAAATAAAAATAAAAATTTCTTACCTGATGGTAAGGACGGCCATTCAGGGAACGTTTCATAGCTTGCGTTTTTTAACATGTGCTACTATGTGGCTGTTTTTGAGAAAATGGTGTCAGCAAAAATACATGAGCATAAAATAAAGGATACAACGTGTTAGGCTCAAAAGATTAACAATACAATACATTATGATTACAATAATTACATTTAATTTGCTTTTTAAGGTACATTTATATTGCTAAGATATGTTTAATATTTTATCGTTTAATTTCATTTTAATAGCCGAACGGAATATTAATTTTTAAAATCATTCATCGTTTGCTCTTATTTTAATACTTAATTAAATAATTTACTTTTATGGCAGAATCGTCTGATTTTATTTGCCATCCAAGGGGCTATTGCTTTAGGTGTTTCGTTTTGGCGTATCAGATCTTTTTTCAATTCTTCCTATTAATGCTTCTATTTTAATTTCATGTAGCTTGCATATATTCAATTTAGTAATTTATCGTTTCCTTTCATTTTAATATCGGAAAAGTTTACTATTGTCAATTTCTCGATGTTTCATTATTTACTTTACTTCATATATTTAGTTGAGTAATTTTATAATAATTATTAAGAAAAGCGCACATTGGGTGTCTAAATCTGTTCTTTGTAAAACTTTGCATATAACTTTTTTTTTGCATTTTTCTTTTTTCCTTCCTTTTATTTTTGTCGTTAAATTGCTAACGACAAAATGTACGTTAGAATGGTTTGCTTGTGAAGATTAAAATGCTTCAGGAATCTGAAGAAGGTATTTTCTATTCTTGGTAGTCATTGTTTCTGTGAAGCATGGAGTTCGGAAGTACTCTTATTTTAGGCTAATAAAAAACACGTAAGCACATGTTAAAGTGAAATCATCAAAGTCAGTTTCAATTTTTGTTTCTCTTTTTTTCCTTCTATGTACATTTATTTTCATAAACACAATTACGGACAAAAGACAATAATGCTTTACTTAAAAGTTTCATGCGTATCAGTTTCGCACAAGACAAAATTCAAATTTGTAATTATTTATCAGCTCCCTATTACATATCAGTTATAGAAACAAACATAGCAAGCGATTTATTTAAACGAACATAATATGTACATTTTACTGCCAAACGATTTATGAGAAAAATATAAAAATAATCCACTCAAAGATATTTTAAGTCTATTATTATTTAATATTAATAACAGCGCCGACGTGAATCTAGAGTTTCAACAAAATTTCCCACTTAAAAAAATTATAATTATTGTTGTAAAGTAAAGAAACTTATATTATCACAATAGGAAAGAATTGGAAAAAAAAAGAATTTAGTATTTTTGAGTATTGAATCTTTCGCTTTTTTTTTTTTTTTTTTTTTTTTTTATTTATTCATTAAACAAAATATAGAACATTTTTTTTAAAAAAAAGCATGATTTGCTAATAATTTACTCTAAGTCAAAAATTGTTGCTTGTAGCCCTTTTATTTAATCATTATCTTACATTTATATTTTTATATAGAATTACAAGTTTATAAAATTCAATCCTTGTTGTGTCTTTTATAAATTGTATTAGTTCATCCACTTAAAAACGCTATATGTATTGTAAATTTTATATTGGTTTCCTGTTTGCAAACGCATAAAATTAAAACAGTGAAATACAAGACTTTTGCTGTTATGATAGCAGTAAAAAATATTAAATAATTTTAGCTATTATGTTACAATTCATTTCAAAGTCGAGTGCAAATGTTTGTATTTACAATAACGAGAAATTTCCGCTGTATTGAATCAGCATTTCCTTTGTCAATATGAGCATTTGTATTCAATTTTCCTCAAAATCTCTCACATTCCTGTGAAAAACGGACGGTTCAAAATATAAACGACCTTGAACACGAATGGCTTTGTTCACCTTCGTGACCTTAATTTTTAGGTCCATAGGGATTTTTTTTCCCCTTTCTTATATTCACTTACTATTGCTCGAAATAAAAGTACTTGAAAAAAAAAAATTTGAAAATGTAATAAAGTCTATGTTCTCTGATTTTTTTTGATAAAAAAAAGTGGAAAGACAAATTCTGGTTAAGTATTTAGGTATTTGTTTTCAATATGCATTAAAAAAATTTAATGGAGCTTTTATTAAAAGATGGATTAAATGGTTCAAAAATAATTTTTTAAAAATAAAAAAAAAAAAAAAAAATTACAAAACTTTGAGATGCTTAACAAGATACTTAAGCAATTACTGATAAATTAAATACCACAGCTACTTGTGACTGGAAAGACATGCATAGACATGAACACAGCAAGTGAAAAAAAGGTTTGTAAAAAAAGCAAAATGTGTGTACATTCTAATTTTAATATGCATGCAAAAATTTCATTTCTGAGAGTTTTTGCAGACATTGAAATAGTAAATGAAATTAAATTTTTTATTTTCTTCATCAGATTTTCACATTTTATTTAAGGCGTTCAGGTGACTGTAATGCCTGCAACAAGGAAAAAGGAATTCATTTTATGCCAAATTTAAATAATAATCACTTTTTAAAAATAAAAATGATGGGGAGGTGTCATATTTTAACTTTGAGGTATCTGTTAATGTAAGAAAAATCACATATATAAACGTAAAAATTGATGTATGAGCATTTAATATTCAATACCTGTGATTACATTTATAAGTCGCTTACTTAACTTTAGACACATCTCGCATAAATCTACAGCATTTAAAACTTTAAGAATTTGCAGAGTGTTTATAATCATAATATTCTACACGCTGAATATAATTATGATAATAAAAAAAAATTAAATGTTATGATTTAAATTTTCAATAATTTTTATTCAAATGTTGTGCAAAACTTAATGTGTGAATGTTTTAAAAAAATAATGTTCACTATATAGTATTTCATATGAACAAAGTAGATTTTGAGAAAAATATACTATAATCCTAAAAAAACTACATTTTGCGAAAAGTGTTAAGAAATATATATTTTTTTTCCTATGGCATGACAATGTGTGTTTACGAGTTTTAATTTAATTTCCATGCATGTTTCATATAAAATTTTCATAAATAATACATCTTTAGAATCGGAAGGCAAATTTTTTAATTTTATTAGCAAGATAAAAAAGTAAAATTGAACGCGTTTCAGTGTTTGTCACCTAATCAAAATCTTCGGTCACAGATGTACGTAATTTTATTCGTAATTTATTTTTACCATTTTATTTTTAAAGAAATACCTTTTTATCGTCCATTATTTTAAGAAAATCGTTCTTATAAAGTATGATATTTCTCATAAGTAAATTGTAATATTCTTTAAAACAGTAAATTACAACTGTCGATTTCTGATCGAGATTTTATCAATTATAAAAATTTATTTTAATTCTACAAACTTTTTTTTTAGTATCGAAGCAATAAAAGCACGACCATTCCACTCCAGAAAAATACTTTACAGCACGACTTAATGATCACTTCGTTACAATTTAAATTATAACATTTATTGAAAATTCGAGTTTCTGGTTAAGGCATTCGATAATTACTTTCATCTAATGATGATTTCAAAATCAATAATTATTTTCGTTAGTTACAAATCATTAAAAAACAAACATCATTTAATAGAAAGCAGAAAGAAGGAAAAAATATTTTCCGTCACGCGTTAACACTAATTATCTCTTCTGACAATACTGAATATTCGCATGGCTTCATACAAAATCACTTAACTTTAACAACTCAGCACATTATAGAGATATTGTTTACAATGCGCTAGTACATCATTAACCCTAAAAATTGTCCTCAACGCTACTTTGACAGGGAAATAAATTAATTGCGGAGAAAGATGACGTGTCATGCTTGTAATGTGATAGCACCCATTTGAAAAATTCATCATCATGCTTTTTAATGATGAGACACATAATTTATTTGCACTCGGCATGAAAAGTTCTGTGTTATGCATGGCAGGGCACAGACTGGGGTAGTTTTCTTTCCTTTTTTTTTATTATTATTAACTGTTTGCATGATGTTTGGGTGTGTACCGTCTGGGCTGTAGATGGAACGAGACGAGTAACAGACGTGATGGAAAATTGAAGTTTTTGTCTTTACTATTTAAATCCATGTGGAACATTTGGAAAATTAAATTTGCGTAATGAGAAATGAGTACCAAGAATATACTGAAAACAAAGTTTCAGGTTAGTCCATGTTGTAGAGAAGATCTCGCGCGTTTAGTGCTTCGTTGATTAACGCTGATTGGATGCAACGCGATCATTTTGTTTCTCTACATTTCACTTTCCATTTTCTTGCCGTGCGCCACTTTTCTTATTAGTTTTACTATAAATTAATTTATTATATGAGACTATTAACCGAACAGAGAAGAAAAATGAACAGTGGTGTATAGTTATTTGGTAATACTTTATAACATGTATGTATATAGCTGAGCACCGTTAACTCGAGGTAATCGGGGCCCATGGTTGCTAAGCCGCGAGTTAAGTAAACCGCGAATTACAGTTCTAATATAAATTGAGCTTTAGTATGAATTACAACGTCGATATGAATTTTTTTTTTCTGTATTATGTGTGTACACTATATCCAAATTATTTTTAATTATTACTTATACAAGAAAAACTTTTTATATCCCTTAAAATTTGACGAATAAAAAATAGTTGAACATATAACTAATCTCACTAACCATGAGATCTGGAAATTAATAAATGTTTAAGAAATCCAAACTGGAACTTTCGAGAAATAATGATTCATATCCAACCCAAAATTTCAGGTAAAAAGAAAAGTATTAAAATGATCAACGGTCTCTTAGCCTCAAAGTTTCAAAGGACACGTCTCAAAGACAATTTTTTATTCATCTCCGCTTAGTCGGATTCTTATCTTTTCTCTTTCATCTTCTTTTGAAGTCGCCGTCTGCACTTTACCACCAGTGGACTGGGGGTTCTTGTTTCGTAAAGATTCCTTCTTTACCGCCTAGTGGTCATAGTCGCGAATTCAGGGCCGGCGTTGTTTCCGGCGAGTCGTGGGTTCGAGCTTGATCGCACTGTAGACCCATCGTGTAACGGGGCTGATGAACTTTAAATTCGTATAGATCTTAAAAGCTCCTTTTGAGGCGGTGTGGAAGTTTGGAGTGAGAAGCGCCAGCTTCGATATCATCCTCGTTACTTTACCGAGGTTCAAAATTATGAAGAACGTCGTCAGTACCTTAGTGCTGCTTCTAAGTGCGTCTTTTTTAATAGTCAACCTCCTTCCTCCCCCCCCATGTAACCTAGCGATTCTTCTCTATTTTCGGTCCTTCTTCTTGTCAATTAATTTTTAGCTTTTTTTCTCTCCCTTTTTAGATTTGATAATAGTTTAAACAAATGTTTGACGTGGCTTAGCTAGATTTGGCTCTTGCTCCCTAAACTGTGAATGTCACTTTCTCATTCCCTTTATTCCTTTCCCTTCCGCTCCTCAATCTATATCGATCTATATTTAAAACATTTGATAAACAGATTATGTTTTGGATCTCGTAATTTGATTCCTATTTTTTGTTTATTGTTTTCAAGAAATATATTTCATACAGATTTGTATTTCATGTTTATTCATTTAACTTTATTATTACTAGATTTTAAGAGTAATTGGCAAAGTAGTTTTACGGTGTAAATGCCATAAACATCTACCAAAATGTTTGCATTTTAACAAAAAAGTTTTTTTAATATTCTTTTTGATGAAAAACTTGCGTCATGTTGAGCTTCTGTCGCAAAACTAATTACACTTGAGTGCACTATACATGTATCAACTTCAACTTCAAACACTTTACGTCGAGAGACACTCCAGATGAAATAAAAAGTTTAAAAAAAATAATAAAATTGAAAACAGTCTCTCCAGAATGAACTCTCATTTCAAATTTTGGCAACATTTAATTAACATTTTTTTTTTTATCCCGCAAACTTCATTTTAAACGGAAGTTTGAAAAAAACGGTTACTCTTCGTCAAACTTTAAATTAATAGACGGAACCGTGTTAACTTGACATGTGAAATAAAAAAAGAAACCAGTTTTAATAGACACAAATAATAACTATCAGCTGACAATAGGAAACAAAAAAAATCTAACGCAACTCGCCAAAAAACAAGCGCACGCTTCATGATTTGGCGACGTATATTAAACAAAACACTAATTCTTTTTGGAAAAGAAGAATGAAAAGAACAAACAATTCCGGACAGTGGATTGCATAGGGAAAAAAAATGGGGAAAGATTTTTAGCTATCCCAATAGGGAAAAGAAAAATGATCGTGGAGACACCTGTTGCTAGGATACTACGACCGCTTCATTCATTCATTCATAGTGTGCCCTCCTTTCCCTGCTATCCTTAATACCTGGGGCGGAGTTGTTGCTTTCAGGCCTTAACATGTCAGAAAGGATGAGTTGGAAGTGTAAGTGTTAGAAATCGTCAGCACTATCTTGATGCAGTGGTTTATTCTTAAATTGGATAGAAAATAAGTTTTCGCTTATCAGATATTATTTGCATTATGGTCAGCTGTTTTTACGGCGATTCGAAGAAACGGTCGAGAAAAAGTTCACTATGTTCAAGGTAAGTTGTTTTTGTCACGAAAGTGATATGATGAAATGATGCAATGTTTAGTATCAAATAATATTTGTGCGAGTTTGATTGGCAACAATTACTTTTCATTTTATGTAACTTATGGATAATCTTTTAAGTGAAATGTTTCGTAGAGAAACTTTTCATTTGTTTATATTTTCCTTGTACTGGTTTCTATTTCGCTCTCATTTATTATATTTGAATGTTTAATATCAGCTTTACCCATGTTGTTCTGATGAAAAATGATTCTTTTAACTTTTCTCTTTGATAATTATTGAATAATATATTTAATTAATAGTTTTATAAATATTTTTAATAAAATAATAAATATTTTTTAAGAAATTTTATGGTATAATAAATATTAGAGAATTAAGGATCTTAATTTTTATCGTTTTTGGAGAATTTAAAGAATTCAAACCTTGTGAAATTCGAATATGCAAAAACGAATTTAGCAAAATCCTAAAATTCAATTTCTTTTATGTAAAACCATCATACTGATCAATCATCATTTCTATAAAATATAGTTAAAAGTAAATTACATTTGTATTCTTAAGAATGATACCATTTATTTTTGTAAATATTGTATTTCGTTGATTTGATTTGTCATGATAATTTATTCTGTTTTTTTTTTACTTAAAAACTTATCTAATTGCCAAAGTATTTAATTTTTTATACTCTAGTATTAATAGTGAATATTTTGGTAATTTTAAAGCAAGGAATATTTGTTGCGATGTTTTATTTTTATTTACTGCATCGAGAATAATTTGGAAAAAAAAAAAAAAAAAATGGTAAAAAAATTATAAATTTATTTTTTTTTTAATTTTTTTTTTTTTTTTTTTTTTTTTTGCTCTTTCGCAAAAGTTTGTTCTCAAATCCTTTTTTTTCTAAGGATGTGATAAAGTTGTTTTTATTTTTAATGTTAGAATAAAACGCTGCCTGTCATTTAATCTCAAAAAATTGTAATAGAATTTATTGTAGTAAACTGACTTTTTATATCTTTAATTCATTTTTAGATTTAATTATAACATTCTTTACATTTTTGGTGTTTGAAAAAAGAAAAGTGACATGGAATACTGAATAAATTGTCCCACTTATACTTTAAATATAAAGAGAACTTGAGAGAGAGTGAATAAGTTCCATCACACATAAACATTACTTTTCTTGTATTCAAATTTATTTCGCTTCTCATTGCTGATGAATAAAAAATTTCTTTTAAATTTTAATTGGCATTTTTTTTTTTTTTTTTTTTTTTTTTTATAAAAAAAAACAATTTAAATTTTATTTTTTTTTTTTTTTTTTTTTTTTTTTTGGTATCAGATAGCCAACGAACGGAAAGGAATTTTTTATTAGGAATACTAATCTTTTAAACTAGCCAATGAGGCCTTGAAATGCAATGGTTTTTCCAATTCAATATTTTATGAAATATTTAATTTCTTTCTTTAATTTAAAAAAAAAAAGTTGTTTATTTAGTATTTTTTGTTATATCTAAATTTTTTTGTACTTTAATAATATATTTATAGAAAATTATTTGTAAATAATATTAACACGTTATAATATTTAATCTGAAGTACCTCGCTGTGTGTTTACAGTTGTCTCTGATTTGTCATTATGTATTTTATAGCCTTGATTTTAAAAATGCTATGCAGTATTCACTTGTCAGATTGATTTTGTTCTATAAGAAAGTGTTCCACGACTTCAAGGATTTGATACATTAGTTATGTAAACAGCGCATTTCCCCCCCTCCCCCATGTGTTTACTTAACTATCTTTATAACATTGTTTTGTTCTTAAAAGCTATTGGAAGAAATAAAACAGACGCCGAGAAATGTTTCCCTGCAATGTTTCTTTTCTTGTAGCTTTTTGTTTTTAATATTAACTTTCTTTATGATTCTTTTTCTGAAGCAAATGGATCTTGAATACAAATGATAGTTAATATTTGTAAAAATATTTAAAAAAGAACTATCATCTATGTCTCTTAAAGACTTAGTTTCTTTTGAAGGCTGAGTGTATGAAGTATGATTTTGCTATTGCGTCATTAACCCTAAGCTGCTCCAAACAATTGTTTTAAACTTTACACTTTTAAAATCAGATTAAGAATACTAGATTAAGGACAGTATAAAAGGTTAGGAATAAGATTTTAAATGTGATATAAAAGGTCAATTTTGAATAAAAAAGGAAAAAATTCCCGATGTGTGTGAGGGGCAAGTGTTCCTAACTAAGTGTTTTTGGCTGTTCCGGTAGCCAAATGGTCATAGTCACGGACTCACGGTCAGCGTTGTTTCCGTTGAATTGGGAGTTCGAGTCATGATGCCACTAGAACCGCGGTGTAGCGGGTTGATGCGAGATTCCAATCCTCCATCCCAGCCCTCCTGTAGAGATCCCAGTCCTCCCACTGGTGTCGTGTTGAAATTTGGAGAGGGAGATACCAGCTCAAGTTTTATTCTCGTCACTTGACCGTGGCTCGAGACCACCAGCCCTCGTGTTGCTTCTAAGTGCGAATCAATCAATCAAACCAAGTCCTCCCGTGGCTTAGTGTGGAAGTTTTGAGAGAGAGGGGCCAGTTGCAGTGTTGTGAACACCTGAGTTTCCTTGAAAGAATTTCAAATTACGAGGTCCGTCGACAGTTGCCTTCTTATGTGTTTCGTGAATAATTTATCAAGAACCGAGTCTTTTGAGGAGATGTGTAATATAAACATGTGTTGCTGATATTATACTAAAATGGTCGACATAAAGTAGCAGATTATTTATACAATAACAAAAAATTTTAAATTAATTTTGGTTTTCAAAATAATGACAAAAGAGGGAGAGGGGAAGCTTTTTGTGTCATGAAAGGCGCAAATTCTTTCAAAAGTGAATGAATATTAGGGGAAAAAAATTAGTTTCATTTATGTCATTGAAAATTTTCCTTCATATATATAAGAAATAACGATTTCAGAATGTGATGCATGCAAATGCTTAAATAATTCTGTATTTAAGTATAATTACATAAAATAAAATAAAAAATACACATTTATTTTTATTTATATGTTACTATTAATAGATTAACGCGGATAGAGACAGATGGGTAAAATTGTGTCTATTTAACTAATGAACTTAGAATTACTATAGTCTTCAATACTAGTATCAGATTATTGTTTAAGTAGTAAAGAAAATGCCGTAGTTGATAAAATAAAAAGCAGGATATGCAATATCACATGGAAACAAACATTCATTTTAAATTATATATAATGGAAGGAAGTATACAGGAAATGAATCATGTATAAAATTCAAGTCTTGATTGATTTGTTGAAGACCTTGTGAATTTTTTCTCTCTTTGGTTCATCTATTTATTTAACCGTTAAAAGACATGGGTGAAAAATTACCCCATGTAAATTGTTTTTCTTATATTACTAAAAAAAAAACAACCGAAAAACTGGTAACGCTGGATTTTTCTTGTAATCATTTATGGCGTCAGTACAGATACCGTTATCATTAAGTTCACTTTTGTTATGTGAAGCTGCGCAACAAAGAAAACTGATGTGGGGTGATATTTCTTCCACGATAGCTTAAGCGTAATTTTTTTAAAATTGCTTCATGAAGATTTGATTTGCTGTTGAGTACTGCATTTATATAATTTCTGTTTCTAGTAAAACAATTGTAAGTTGAGTTGTGCGGAAATAACTCTTTAGGAAGTGATTTTCTTCATTTGATTTTAATTTATTTTATTGCCATGAAGATAATTTTATAATATTGTGACATTGGGCTATTCGCGGTTTCTCTTCACTAACCTTGGGGACTTTTAATTGAGATTGATTGCTTTTGCTAAACAATCTTTGCCCAACCAAAAATGAAACGTGAATACGTAGAGTAATTATGTAAAGCAGTTAGAAATGAAGTGAAGTGGGTGAGTTAGGAAATATATAAACTCCGACTGAAAGTAGAGGCTGAAGGAGTAGAGAGGCTGTAGGAGAAGTGAAGCTGAAGCTATAGATAAGCTGATTGAATTAAAGGGATAGATTAAAGATTGCTATAAGACGTCACGTTGCTGTTGTTCTTAACAGTTGATCCAGAGTCTAAATTGCAGTCGAGGAAGGATTAGTGGTTAGAGTCTGTTAGATTACTATTGGTGAGTTAATTTGAGGCTAATACAAATATTACCCGTGAGAGCAAAGGGAGTTGTTATCATAGTAAATATATGTTAATAAATTATTTAAAGATTGTTCTAGTGTCTCTTTAATAATTGTGTCGTAGTGTTTAATAATTGAATCTATTGGTGGCACAAGATGAAGCCCTGGTCGGGTGGGCGTCACAATATGGCGTTCCCCAAAAATGATGAAACGGAAAAAATTATGCTAGAAATAGATGGTGTCAGCGATTATGAGGACAATACAAGCGAACATGAAGACAATGTGGAAGACAAAAATGTTGAGAATGATTATGTAGCTGAATTGATAATGATATCGACGAGGAAGTGTCTGTGCTTTTAAGTGTGAAGAAATGCCTATCGTACACAATGTTATTTGTAATAACTGTAAAAAATAAATTTTATAAGTTTCATGAAATACGTAATTCTAAAATATCTAATCTCATTTATATGTGTTTATTAAATTTATGAAATAAAATTATTTTACTCAAGTGAGATTACACCCATGATACCGTTAAAGTGGTTTTTTTTAGATAATGCCTTTTAAGGGTTAACGTTTAAGCCTGTGAGGTTATAAGTCATTTATTTATTCAGGTTTGCATATACAGTAACTTCTCTTATCCGGCAAACTCGAGACCACAGCTGTGGCGGATTAGCGAATTTGGCAAACCTGTCAATGTAGTTTTTAGCGATTACTTTAAAGATAAATAACTTTATATAAAAATTTAATCGATTATAACATGTATTTAATGTATTAAAGCACATTTCTGCACCTGAGGGGACTATATAAACATCGGATAAAATATTTCGTCATTTTGGCAAATACAATGCTAAATTCAAGCATTGAACATTGATTCAAGTGAATACTCTTGTATTGATAAAAAAACACAGCATAAAAAATTAATATAGTACATTGTTAGTTAAAACAAGTTGTGACGAGCTACTCTAAACATATTTTTATGCTTATTTGTTTTATTATCATCTGAAGAACTCTGCTGGGCTTCGAGAACATTTTATTGTACAGTACATTATGCGGACACAATTGTAATTCTATGAAAACGCGAGAGATGGCACTCCAGAATGCAAGAAATAGTGTACTGAAATGAAAATTGAGATTTACAATAAACACTGGGCGAAAATACGAGTAGCGCTGTATTATATTCACACTAAAATATTTTCGAAAGCAATAAGTACCTGTAGCGTTGTGTTATTTCCTCCCGATTCTTGTGCCATAGTATAAGTAAATGTAACTAACTTTAAAAGTCAATAACTGATGCAAAGGCATTTGTTCCAACCCAACTATTTATTTATCAATTACTATAATATAATATTTAATAAGTTATAGCTCTCTCTGGACTCTTAAGATTAACCCACCAATTCAAATATTATTGAAATAATACGCTCTGACCAAACCCTTCCAGTTGGGGTTGCTTTTATCTGTCAAATCCTCTACGTCAGCCAGTAACTACTCTCTCTACGACTTTTCGCCAATAACTACTCTTGATATTATCGGCCTCTTGCTAGAAATATACTCAGAGTAAACAAAACTCTTCTTTTATCTTCTAAAGTTCGCATTTCTTATATATCACTATACCTGACTTACTTCACTTTATTTCCACCTGCATCTAATTAACATAATCGTGTTTCATTTTGATTGGAAAAAATTGTTATTTCATGCAATCAATCTCAATTAAAGTCCCCAAGGTCAGTGAAGAGAAAATCGCGAGTAACCCAATGTCACATACCAAATTATAGAGTGTGGCGAATCTTGGAAGGCCGAATTAAAGAGAGTTTGCTGCAATTTTAAAATTTTCGCTTTGGTTTTTTTTAGTGAACCATATTTTTTGCATAAAAGATTTGAATTTCAGGTAACTGTGCTGCAGAATTAATAATTTTAACTTAAAGCGTGTTTTTACATCACTTATTTAAATTGAGTGTGTTGTAAAATCTTATCTAAATTTTATGGATGTAGTTTAATAAGTTTCGAACTTTAAAATAAGTTTGAGAGAAAACAACGAATAATAAATTCATTCTTAAGAATCCTTTTTACATTTCCCTTCAGATGGGTATTAAATGAATTTTAATTTTCTCTGTGGTAAGCTTAGAAGAAGTAAAATTTATTGCAAATGCTGCTTTGCGATTTAAAACTGCATGAATTAATATCTTAGAACAACATACTTGACAAGTTTATAAAAATCGTTAAAATATGCAAAAAAAAAAAAAAAAAAAAAAAAAAAAAAATCGTTTGCAAAATTATTTAGTTATCTTTCTGAATTGTTAATTTCATGATAATCTGGATTCGATTAGAAAATATCATATGATTTTCATTTCCGATATATTTGATCTCTCTAACTTACTGATTACCAAAAGCTGATTGCTGTTTTTGATAGAAATTTGATACATTTCATGCAAATCGTTCAAATCTTTGACAATGTTTCCTTAATGTAGAATATTATCAGTGACGTACCTATAGCTATCGAGGCCCGTTTCATTAATCCCTTTAAAATCCTTCTTGTGAAACAAAGTTTTCCAGTTTAAAATCTTTTCAAGCTTTTTTTATTTGTTTCACTTAAATAATTCAACCTCGCGAATCTGAAGTTTCAAACATTACGTACTATTTTTGGATCGCTTTGCTCGTACGAGGTGGTATCGTACAGTTTTTATTATTACTATAAAACATAACCGTGATATATATCTGGATAAAATGTATTCTGAATATTAATCGATCCTTATGAACAAAATGTTTTAAATTACAGCTATTTTGTTTGGTTTCAGGAAGCCGAAGATTGAAGTTATCCGCAGTACCGTAAAGCTTAATAATTATTCCAGGGTATCATAAAGTTTTAATTATTAATAAATATAATTGAGATAGAGCTTTTATTTATCGTTCTTAAGCCTTTTATAGATAGTCACCATTTATGGTTAAACATTTCTCTCAATGTTTTTGATTTTTCGAAGACTTTTCATTGTAAAACTCAGCAAATTGAACTCCGTCTTCCATACTGTGCATTACTTCGATCTACGACTTCCCGAAACCAAATAAAATGGATATTAATAGCTGTTATGTATCACATAATGTACATGAGGATCAATTCATATGTAAAATGAATTTTATCCAAATATCTCTGTTATTTCTTAGCAATAATTAAAACTTTACGATACCCCGACATATACTAATTAATCTTTACACAATTGATTTTTTTACTTTCATTTCCCCCTATCCTATTCTAAAACCCTGGTCTATACAATCATTCACTTACTGCATACGTGCGCGATCAAAGGCTCCTTGTACGTCACGCATCAGAATCCAATCTTCTCAATTATTCACTTTATCATCGAGCCACCACATTTTCTATTCAAACAACCAGTAGAAATTTGAACCACAATACGCTTACAATTGAACCTTCCTATATTAAACCTGTCGGATTAAGTGAAGATGGTGACCAGGTGTGAGGACTATTTACAATCTCATCAAGTCTTCTTGGAACATCACCCCTCTCATCAGGGGAGGTCTAACACCTGGGTAAGAAAGGCTTTTGAATTTGCCGTCCATTGGCGTTTTCTCATGTGCACAAAAGACAGTCCCGTGACCTTTGCGAAGAGACTGGATCACAATACAGCTCTGTCCGCAGTGAGTTCTGTTTGGACCTTTGTTTGGTAATTGATAACGAATATATCATGTGGCGTCTTATCTCCACCCCCTGCTTATCGTTGGAACATTCGGAAAAACTGTAGTCATGTGTTAACTTTTTCAGAGGGGTACGAACGTTTTGTTCTTCATTGTAGTTCTTGAAGTATAATGTGGCTGAGAAGTGCTTGCTGGTGGTGGTAGATTTTCGGTATTTCGTCTGCGGGGTAAACGTTTTGATGGCAAATCGCGCGAATTGTATAGTGAAATACAAAAAGAACAGGTATACATTTTTTTTGTTTTCAATTTTTTTTTACTCTTACTTGAAAGACGTCATTTTAATGTTATGATATCGGTGTTGTAAAAATGTTTATATGCTTTAGTATTGTTTTGATTTTGAATGTCTCTGTATGAGGACTGTTCAAAAAGTACTCGTGTTAGGAATGAGGTAACTCTCTACAGTTATTGTGGGTCCGTGATAGCCTAGTAGCCGACTCGCAACTGACATTCTTTTCGTCGAGTCGTGGATTCGAGTCCTGATGCCATTGAAGACCGTTACGTGTGACGAAGCCGATATACATTAAATCTGGTCGAGGTTCTAAGTCTTCTCGTAGAGAGTGGTGCCAGCTCGGGTATCGTCCTTGTCATGAAAAAAGTATAAATGCGATACATTTTCTTGAAAAACTGAGATTGTTATCCTGACTTTCTTATGTTGATTTTTAGCTTTGGATATCGTATTAATAATTTTAAAAAACTATAACCCCATCCCATCACCTGTCTCGTCTGTCTTCTTAAATGCTATTCCAATTAAGATCTAAAATTTACTTTAAGTTCTAATCAAGTGAATTAAATAGTCAATTCTATCTGAATTTTATGTTTATTGAATCTTCTAATAAAGGGAATACTCTCCACAACTATACCTTCCTTCTCCACGAGTACTAACAAGTTCTATAGCTTATCGAAATTGTTCTTATTGGAATAAGATGCGAGTACCTCCTGCAATTGCTTCGACAGCGTGGGGTCCTAATCACACAAAATCTGCTAAACAAGCCAGAATACTTCCGCGCACATCACACTAACATTCTTCTTATTACCGTAACCTTAATTATTCTCTCATCTCCCCTGCCCTTTTCTGTCTCACTACACTTCAATAAATCAAGAACTTTGCATATTTGGAAGTTGAGTTGTTTGAATCGAAAAGCGTTCAGGAAAAGTCCATAAAGATAGTTAATATGAAGTACGCCTTGCATTGCAAAACTTCCTTTGATTCTTCATCCCACAATGCTTTCTTTTCGCTTCTAATATTCTCTTCCATTCTTAAATGTATTGAATGTACACTTTTTCAGGATTGTGAAAAATATTTTAGTTTTTAAAAATTTATTTTACCGAAGATTATATACGTGTTAATAGTTTTGAAAATCCGGATTTTTTACAAAGTATTTTACTGTTATGAATTTATACGATAAAATATTTTCTAATTTTTGCATCGGTGTCGTTTATTTTCAGTGGTTTATGAAATATTTATATCCATAGGGTATTAATGAAAATATATTTGAAGTAATTGAATGAGTCTAAGTGTTTAGGGGTGGCTCTCCCTCAAATTTAATGTAAAATGTAGACGCATCGTTTTTTATCTTCTGCCATATGCCATTCGTAAAAATATTGTCTTTTGAAAATCTCAGTAATGTACTTATTATAATCATAATTTATTGAGTTCCAAAGTGGATATTTTTTTTTTTAAGAATGAGTCTTTCTGTGTGGATATATAATGAATTTTCTATGTATTGAATATTTATATTGTTATGCTAAAATTATAAATTAGTAATGAACTCCTCATAAGAAGCAGCTATGATTTTTGTATCGTTAATTTTTCTATAAAGAACATAAAATCTCGATTTCCACATGTTTAAAAGGAGATTTTTAAAATATTTTACATTCCAATGTCTTGATATTCTTTACGAAACATATTCATTTTTTTTTTTACATTTTATTTTCTCTTACATCCTTATACAATTTCAAGGTAAAATAAAAATGCGAATTTTATGTGTATTTGGATTTTTAATCAATATTATAATTTTTGAAAAGTTTAGATACTTCCAAATCTTTCAAAATGCATTTCTTGTTTAAAAAAATAATATAATTACTTTAATAACTTCTTTATTATTGGAATTCCTAGAATATGTTATGAAATTTATAAAAAAAAAAAAAAAAAAAAAAAAAAGCAAGTCTTTGTGCATTTTGTTTAAACCAGACTGTTTGATTATCTATAGAAGAGGCGCATGCGGTCCAAGTAGGTTTGTGTGGAGCGAGAGAAATATTGATACCCAGTGCAAGGAAATAAAATCCATAAAATTAATTCTGGAATCCTCGTGCCAAGCAGACTGTTTTGAGTCAAGTCTACCCCCTCCCTCCTCTCCCCTGCTTCCGTCGTGTCTAGAACATTGTACAAATTCTGACGCCCAGTAGGAGCCCGTGATATGGCTTTGAACAATAAGCGGGTAAATATTGGTGATTTATCCGCACCAACACACGTGGCCGAAAATAGACAACATCGGTTGGGTTCCATTTAGAGACCAGCTTCTGCATCTCTTTTATGACAGACAACCTTAAGTTGTTTCAGACAAGGCGGCTTAACCGATTCAACTATTCGGTTTTGTTGAGTTGTCTTTCAACTAGTTAGTTTATCTTTCAACTAGTTGACAGGTCTGAAGACCCTGGAGGAAATATTATCTTGTGGAAATGAGAATGAGCGGCACTTGTGTCTGGTGGATAGCCTTGGGGTATGAGTTGACTAAGTGTGAAGAGAGGCAATTCCCATTTAAAATTAACATCTGTTAAACTAGCTCTGACATCCGATTGGTCATTTATCGCTTTGTTCGAAACCGGCCTTATTCTTCTGGAGAACACAAAGAGCAAGAGTTCAAACCAATGAACGCAGTCGTCCATCGCTTGATACTTCACATATTTGGTTGTTTTTGCTAGGTTTGAAACAGTTGTACGGCAAGACAGTTGCATTGACTTGGTGAGCGTTTCTGTAAGAAAACGAAATATTTATTAACTCATCGGTTTTTATCTTGATTAAATCAGGTAAATGTATTTTTAACTCGTTATGAAATCGTGTTTTCTATATCTTCGCTGTTTTATTCGTAAAAATAAATATAATTTATTTCTATTATTATCTCTTCCTTAACCGCATATGAACAGTTTGAAATTTTAGCGTTGCCTCTACGACTCAACAAAATCCCATAAATCAAAGAAAAGGAACTATATCGATGGAATAAGATTATTCAATGAAAAATGGATTAGGAAAGATGTTTTACAGAAAGGAAAAGTATATATATATATATATATATATATATATATATATATATATATATATATATATATATATATAAAGGAACTCCATTTGTCATTTCCTGATATTTGTCCTCAAAGAGTATAATTTGAAAAAGACATTATACGCAAAAGCATGATACCTCCGTATTTGGCGCATATCGACGAGGGTATCAAAGACAAAATAGCGGTTAAAAAAAGGTCTTATATCTAAAAAAATTTTTTTTGACAAAGTTACTATTCAGATAGAATTTTTTGAGAAAGCTAGTTATGTAATCATAAAACCATTTACAAATTGTGAGTTTATTTAGCTGTACTTGGAAAGCGCAGCACATGTAATTTTTCCTGGTAAGAAAGATGACATTTCTAAAATCAGTTAAATTCATTCAAATAGGGGCGAGAAATTTTTCATCAGGGTTGGGGATGGGGGAATCTCCCTCGTCAACACTTATCTCAAAATTAATTTCATGTTTTGTAGCTGTATAATTGTACTTTAGTGTATACTTAATAACTACAGTACAATTACTTAAGCCGAATTTTATTTCACTGTGATTCAACAACTCGAAAAATATAATTAGAAATTATGCCTTTGTAAGTATCTCTCTCCAAATGTAGTCATTGCATCCTTTGTATCTCGAAATACTTGCTAACTTGACAACTCATTAACTCGCAATTTGTAGCATATCCCTTGAAATTTGAATTATTAAGTTTCCACTGTATAATGTTTTTCACATGATTCACTATTAATCTTAGATTTATTTGCATAGTAAAAAAACAAACTACAAGTTAATTTTATTTAGAAAAAGGAGAGGGAATAAATATCTCATTTTTCTTAATCAATTCTGAATATTTATTTAATTTTTTTTTACTGTGCTGCATTTTAATTGAATTTATTTCAATTTCAGTGAAGGAGTGTTTACCTGTCCCGAGGACAATCTACCTCTAGATTACGCAAAGGTGAGTCAAATTTTAGGTAATATTTAATTATATATGGTGCATTTTTAATTTGTCTCAAATCCGTTTTGGAGGACTTAGCCTTTCTCTCTTTCAGTCGTGAGAAAAAAAATATGTTTGCCTATATATTTTTTATGCCTCGAGAGTTTTATAATTTTGAACAACAGGTCCTGTATATAATTTTAAAAAATCATCATTTCTAGAAATAAAATATTTATGAATAAAAAAAAAATATGTTGAGTATCTAGGAAAACGCGATGAAATAAAAATTTTAATGATCACTACAATTGCTATATTAGCATAGTGGTAATTGAGATAAAACTGTGCAATGTATAAAATTAACAGTAAAAGCCAGTGTGTCAAACACATGAAATAAAAAGAACTGCAAAAAATTATGTTTTATGTTGATAGCGTATGTTATTCTATTAAAGTGAAAGCCATAAAGTAACGTATGTTAAGTCTTGTCAGCCTGTTGAAAAATGCCGAATTACTGACAGGGCCAGAAAGGTGGAATGCCTTTTTTATAGGAGTACTACATCGTTAAATTTTCGTTCTGCTGAGTGGAGCTAGAGGTAATCACAAAACTAATAAAATTATATTTTCTATGATCTTAACAATTTTTAATATAGTTTTAGCATACTTTAAAATGAATGCAGTATGTATTATATATACATAAAAAACATTCAAAGAAAACATTTATTTTAGCAGTAAATGAAGTAGTTTTAAACATTCTCTATATCATCAAAAATGAAAAAAGTTGAACCTATTGTGTTCTAAAAATTATAAGTGTACATTTGCATTAATTTTGGAAACATATTCTTCACGTCTGTTGTGTTCGTAAATAAAAAACTAGATTTATATTATTGAATAATTCATCTGAGAAAGAGTTACTTTTTTCGAACATGCCTCATTGAGTAAAATAACAAATTATTCTGACCGGCAAAATTGGCCAAAATATGTCTGGCATAAAAATAATGTCATTTTATCAAATGTAGTTCAACATGGAATACGATTCATTATTCATCAAGTGACCAAAAAGAGAATGTATTCGAGTCCGTTTATATATCTCATTTTTTTTCACCAAATATTAATCTACAACCATCAATAAACAAGATTTTCATCGTTAGAACTGAATTTAATCCGATTGCCATTCCCCCCCCCCTCTCTTACTGATAAATGATGGTTGGTTTTATCCGTTGCCAAAACGGTGAAACTAATTAATGGAATAGAAGCCTAATCCCATTTCGTCATCGTATATTCCGACGAATTATTTATGTTCTATGTTTTCCGGTCGAGCCGTATTTGGGTTTCTATGCATTATGGAATTCCATTTAAGTGGCTAACATATGGATTTTGGGGATATTGCTGCTTTCTGTAGTTTCTTTTTTTTTTAAAGAGCTTTTTCGTATTTATATGTTTCTTCCTCCTTTTGGCAAGATGAAAAACTTTCAGGAAGTCGTCTGCGATAAGTATCGTTTGCGTTTTCGTTCGTTTTTAGAATTACGAATTTGTTTTTCTAGAACTAGTAACACGAAAGATATTATGTTTAAGTAGGTTCTCTCTGAACTTGTTTGTTATTCTTGTCATCAAAGAGTAAATCTTCAAGTTCTGCCAATTTTTGTTGTTACATATTTGTAGAAAAATTATAACATTTGTTGAATTGTTTTAATGATAGATTCTAAATAAAGGTGTGAATGTTAAATATTTAATGTTATAAGAATTTAAGTGTTGTAAATTAAATGAGAATATTTTTGTTGTGAAATCCAATAAAAATCCTAGCAATGTTTCACTTTTTTTTTATTTACTTACAAAAATTATTTTAATGTAAAATTTTTTTTTTCTGTACTCAGTTATCAATGTAAATTTTTTTTTCTGTGTTTAGCTATTAATGTAAACATTTTTTTTTTTTAGAAATTGGAAGTACAACAATATAATTCCATTCAAATTATATAAATTTAATGACGTGAATGAAAAATATTGAAAATATTCATGTTTTCGATTCTTAATTAAATATTCAAATGATTTGTTATATATTAGATAAAAAAAAATTTAAAAAATATTTTATAAACCTCAGCGTTTTTAAATATTACTACAACAGTATTTTCAATAGTTTACAAACTATTAAAATTTCAATATCTGTCCGTTTCTTTAACTAATTAAAAAAACAATAATCTTAAGTCTGATGATTATAATGTGATGTCTCATTACACATTGCCAATGGCGATATAATCACGAAGAATGAAATAAAAAAAAACTTAACAATCTTAAAAAACATTTTAATTGCATTTAAGATTTTTTAAAATAATATTAATGTTCCCTACAGGAATACATTAAAGTATTTTAATTCTGCATCGTATATGGTATTCGAATTTCAGCACAGTTTTGTGTTCAATTGAAGGAAAACTAATACTATCTGCATTTAATTCAGCATCCGCAATATCATTAAACCCAATCTAGGGATAATTTAATCGTCTAGTTCGTCTATTCTAAACATAGCTAAAGACTAAGTCGCTTCTAGTAAAGGAATTCCACATGGAATTGAAGATGCGTTTGCTGCAAACTAGTAATTGTATTGTAGTCTAGGAATGAGATGAGAGATCTTTTTCATTTGAGGATTGTTTTGTACACGAGTATTTTCTCAACAATCCCTAATAGAGGCAAATGACTTTCCTAATTGGAACATTAACAGACAGTGAAGTTGGGATATGCAGAATATTTATTGTTGCTGCTGTTCCAAAGAATTGTTTGGCTTTTGTGACTTTATTTGCGGATGGAAATAAATTTCAATTTGTCTCTGGGTGTTTTGAAGATAGTTGATTGTCTTGGTAATTGTTTCGTACAGACCTCTGTTCTCTTGAGTGGTTATGCTTCAAACTTGGGGAGGGTTTATTCAAAATTTTTGGAATTATTTTATCGCATTCTCTTTCAGATTAAAAGCGATTTTATTTAAATATGTAAATACGTGTTAAGTTGCAGTTTCATTTGTAAATATGCTTTACTGATGATAGAAGAAGTAATTTTACATATTTTGTATTGTAATTTCCATTTAAACTTACAGCTTATAAGTTTTAACAATAAAAAAGATGGATTAAATAAACAAATTATTTTCATGTTAGGGAATTGAATAAGACATTTAATTTGTGCTTTTGAATACCAAACCTTGTTTATTGTCTGAGAGAAAAAGCTTAATTAATCAATTAAGGGGGGGGGAAGTGATAATAAAAGTTGTGTATATATCACATTTTTTTTTAAATGCCTGTTGAAAGTTTCTACGTTTTCAATACGAAATATGTATGTATCAGGAATAAATGCAGAATTTTTCTACGAAGGAGAGAAGGAAGGTTTTTAAATTTTTACTCATCCAATATTAAGTGGGAAAAAAAAGTTTTTCTTTTTTTAAATTGTTTGTCTCAAGGGGAAAAGAAGTATTTTAGCCTTCATGAAAAGCCCCTCTGTTTTCTCGTCTGTGATGTATACATTAGCATATAAATCATATCAAGTGGATTGCGAATTTTTTATTCTTGTTCAAAATATATTTATATGTATATAGAAATTCGGAATTAATCAAATTTATTTTGTAAAAGCATTATTGTAATAAATATTATAATAGGATGTACAATGTGCTCGTGGAAAGGACTGTAGCTACTTTGAAATTCTTTCACACTACAAAGATAACGTACGAATTATCACTTCGCTCTCTTAACTTTTGCAACATTTCAAAATAATTAAAAAAAAAAAAAATATTTAGGTCTGGATGTTGACACTTCTTGGGAACTTGAATCATCAAATTCGGACTTTTGTATGGGTTGAGATAGTCCACAAAGATTCTCAATTCCATCAAGTATCTTCATGCTTAGTAAGGAGATTGCTGTGTATTAATTTAAACTGGGCTTCGAACTCTCACGACGCGGTTGCTTAGTGGCCATGGTCTCGAGCTAGATGGTTGTATAGGCTCCGTCGAGTCGTAAGCTCGAACCTGATGCCATTAAAGACTTGCCATGCAATGGAGCTGATGTACGTTAAATCAGTCGAGGCTCCAAGGTTCTCTTAAATGGCGTAGGGAGAAAATTTGGAGCGGGAGGTACAAGTTCAGGTGCCGTCCTCGTCACACGACTGAGGTTCAAAATTACAAAATGATCCTTCGCCAATAGCCGTCGTGTTGCTTCCGAGTGCGATGGTGAGACATAATCAAACAATCTAGTTTAATTATCTTAGCAATTTTAATAGGCAAGGAAAAAAAAACAGCTGAGGAAGAACCCTTAATTGCTTTCTACTTCACACTGCAAACAGATAGAATACTAGGATTTCATTTCAAGTTTTATTTTAGTAAGAATTATGTTGAAAAAAAGAGGAAATACTTATTCATTAATGAATCTTTATTTTGAGTCTTGCGTGGGAATAAGAGCATGTTGGTTAAAATATTGCGCATACTATGTTATTTTTCGTAATTTTTCCTTCTATATTAAGAAAAGGAGAGACACGTTTTAAAAAAATTTCAACAATTAAAAAGTTTACAGTTTATTGAATCAAATTAAAAAATTTTTTTTGCCGCATTACATTTATTCATGTTAATATGGACCTCATTCATTAATTCTCAGAGAAACAATTTTTTTTTTAAAAAAAAAGAATCTTAATTAAATATTTTATTTAGTAGGAGGGTTCGAAAAGTATCTGTTTTTGACATCAGACGGATTTTCTTTTGCAAGTTGATGTTAATATTGTGTGTTACCGTTTGTTGAATGGCTCTTAAACAAATCTGACGTTGATTCATAGGTCAGTTGTATTTGCCACCGATTCAAACTTAGATTTCTGTCTCGGCGAGTTATCGTCATTTTGTGTCGAATTGTAGTAGAAACCTGGATTGTCACCGTCAATGAGACTTGGATTTCCTATTGTACAGCGGAAACCAAACAATAATGAAATGGTATACTTCGTTCAGTTACGTATTGCTTTATGACCTTTTGATGATGGTAATTTATAAATACCATTTTTGAAAAATGCTTTATCTTAAAAGGTGAAGAATTCAGGTAGTGCTCCAATTTTGAATTTTTATTCCTTCGAAAACTTTTGCTGGGAAAGAAACAAGTGATAATGGGAGAGTGCTATATCTCGGGAGTAGGGTGGGTGGTACAAAATCTACCAGCCTATTTCTGCAATTTTTTGACAAAGATTCCAAAGCAAGTGGTCTGGTATTATCATCAGATGGAGGGGAGGGGGAGATTCTTTTCAGAGGCGGGGGGAAGGGTTAGGGTTGTCCGGACTTTCAATATGCTATTTTCGTAGGTTTTCCACTTTTCACCATCAGATATTATCCGGTTCCAGAAGACTTCGTTCGTGTTCCGAGCAAGCAGATATGTGTATAAACGACTCGTTTAAGCTAATTTTTCTCAATTAATTTGTGATTCACTCATGTGGACCAATGAAAGACCACATTTAAAGACCAATCTTGGTATCACGGAAAATATATTGTACAATATAAATATTATTAAATACATGAAAAATGTATCGCTTCCTTTCACTTCACAAACGAGCAAAATTTTCCTGTATGATTAACATGTTAATGTTAGGAATATTTATAACTATAAAGATTTATATATATATATATATTCGGAGACTAGAGAGCGACGCACATTGCTCCACTCCGCCGG
>BMAW01028819.1:277145-334279 GCA_019974015.1 Nephila pilipes | reverse complement strand
CAGATTTTACAAAATTAAAATGGCTTCATTTTCTTTTTGGTCTGAATCTGAATGTACTTAATTCTGAATATTATCATGCTGTTAGCACACATTTCATATGGACCCATTTAAGGCAAGGTTGAGTGCTTTGAGCCAATCACTACGCTTGTGAGAAAAGTAAAAACCATGTTTCGTTGTGACGGGTGACTGTACATGGGTCTTTTTTTTATCGCAAGAGAAGTGAAAATAAAATATTTGAATTTAAAAGAAAAACTAATGTTTAATGTAGAATGTTACTGAACTTTTCTGAGTAATGTGTAATTAGAAATATACGTATTATCGCGATTGAGGAAAACGCGATTTCTGTAGCATGCGGTTCAGTGCGAGTCTTGTGTTTTTACTGTGGATCCCTCGATAAGCAATCGCTTGTGATAGACATTGTGGTGTCTTAATTCTTAAATTCAGAAGCATCTTTTGTTCCGATGACATCACGATTTCCTGTTAAGAGCAGGCATAAAGACCCACTTTTTATTTTCTTTCGATTTTATATGTATGAATCGCTATTTCTCCAAAGGTCATATGTTTCAGTTTGGATTTTTTTATATTATTGTTAGAGATTATTTTGAAGATTTCGAGGTTATAGAGATTAATTAATGTTGTGCCAGTTTATTTGTCAAATTTTGAGAGATATATAGATTTTTTCTGGTATGAGTGATCTCCGTAATAATTGAGAATAATGTCGAACGAGTGTAAATTTAAAAAAAAGGGGAGATTTTTACGATTTAGGAGTAGCTCAATATAGGGACGGAATTCGAAAAGTGGCAAGACAAATCAGAGCACTTAATCTAACCCGAAGAAATTGCCAGAGAACTTAATCTACTCGAGTCTGTCTACTCTACGTGAATGGTGAAAAATTGAGGGTAAAATTCGTCTTTTTATTGATAACGTTGATAATGATAAAGGAACGGTAAGAAAAAGCTCTAAGACAGCGCAAAACACCAATTTTGCAAATACCTGTGTGATTTTTTTTGAATTTTTCGCTCAATTTATATATTAATGCTGTAATTTATATTAATACTGTGTGTATTTACATTAATGTATATAACTCGCAGTTCACTTAAACACAATAGTTTAGTAATCTTAGACTTAACTATTACGGGTTAACGATGACTGCGGTGTCCTAGTGGTCATGGTCGCGAACTCGCGGTCAACGTTGTTTTCATCGAATCGTGGGCTCAAGCTCTGATGCCTCAAAAGACCCACCGTGTAGCGGGGTGGATGAATATTAAAACTGTCGAGGCCCCAAGTTTAACTAGTGGTGCAGTGTGGAAGTTTGGAGAAAGATTTGCCAGATCCGATGTCGTCCTCGTCACTTGACTAGATTCAAAATAGCAAGGTTCGTAGTCAGTTACTCCTGCATTGTTTTCAGTGATACGTTAATAAACAATCAAATCAAAAACCATGTGTTAATGGCGTTCTCTAGCTGGTCGAGTATTTCTTTATAAATCGACCACCTTTTCGAAAATCTAGCTAGATCGCTAATTTATCTGTAAATATATCGTGTAAATCAAATAATTTTAACCGTGTGTGTTATTTGCTATTGCAATCATGTGCTCTTTACTGTACCAACTTATACGATGTGATAAATCGATAAATGAAATAAATTTTATTTTATGAAATTTATTTCAAATAATAATAAAATTTGACTATCTTTTATAGTAACCAAATCAATGCATTGCATTTTTGACTGGAAATAAATAGATTTTAATTATTACGGAATTGAATCGAGTGCTCTACCGGGTTTAAATTAGGTTATATATTGTACATTACAATTCCGCATCCATTATTACAAGTTTAGGATTCGGTGGTTCAGTGGTAAAATGTTCGCCAACCACGTGGGTGGTCCGGGTTCTGTGCATATGTGTTGGATGATTTTTTTTTCTTTTCCAGCGGAAAAATATATATTTGAAAGAGGTATAACTAAAAGTCATTTTCAGAGAGTCCTGTTTTAATCTGGAAAAAAAAAAAAAAAATTAAATCAAAAGTGTGCTTAAAGTACTAACATTATAATTACATAATTAAATTTCTTATTTTTAATTATTGATTCATTGGCTTTCATTTTATCTAATCAAACAATTAAATTGCAAGTTTTAATTCATGGTATTGGAACAATGTTAATAATTATATAGAACGTGATTAAAACTCTCTGAAATAAATCTTATAACTATTACTTATTTTTAGGGCTACTGTTTGCATTTTATTTCACTCATATAATATAATACGAACAGTTTTTCAAGAATTTTCAATTCCTTTTTGAGGAAAAAAGCTTATACTCATATTAAGCAAAATAATTTTTTATCGTACTTTTTCTGATATCATTTTTTTTCGTTGCTAACAAATTTATAAAAATGCTCTTGAGAAATTTTGTTATTAAATTATTTTTCTTTTGTCATCTGTTATATTATCCTGAATATACTGGAATTCGCTGTTATATTATCAAGGATTATTAAAGGAAAGAACACACTATCCGTAGGATCATAAACTTTAAATATGAGTTAAACTACGTTCTTTTTTTTTTATTTGTAAAAGGCGTTTTATTTATTTTTAATTGTTTTATGAGGATGTTATTGCTAATGTAATATTTCTATAGAAGTGTTATGATTCGATACCCATTTTTCTTTCTTTTTATATTCCCTCTTTTTTTGTTTTGTTTTGCCATTTCGCTTCCAAAATTTTAGACAATAGAATCAAAAACATATTTTGTCATTTATTTTTCAAAAATAACATAATATTCTCAAAGGGGAAAAAGAGAGAGGGGGGAATCCTCCTTTTAAAATCGTCTGCAATTGAATGAATTTTCTACTTCAATCATTTGTCAATTCTTCTCAACTATTTGATAAAAATAAAATAAAATAAATAAAGGACAAAGCGGTATTTGAATTCTTTTCCAACCAAACATCCGGAGACGAGGGTAAATAAAGGGGCGGTGGTGTATGCGCTGCAGCAACTTCCGAGAGCGCGTGTTACGCGCTTATCTGCCTCTGCAAGTGCGGAACTAGGCAATTTTTTTCTTCAAGATGGCAGCGTTTTTATCTCTATGGGACTTCTGTTGCGTCGCGCGTTTCGGGTTTGTTTATGGGGCAGAAGGCTGCGTAAAAAAAATATAGTCGTATCGAAGTTGACATTCTTGTTCCATGTGTGTGCACTTTTTTTTTTTTTTTTTTTGCTGACGTTCGAAACTGAGATTCTAAAAAAATGAAACAAAAAGGGAGGACTTTTTCAAACTAGAAGGAATGTTCTGATATTTTTAAGGAATTTTTGAACCTTGCTCTTGAGAAGACTTAGATTTTTTTTTCCTGTTCATTTTCTTTTTTGAAAAGGTGATTTAGGGGAATTTTTTCATTTTTGCATATTAATAATTAAGTTACAAACTTTTGACGCTGAAAATTGTTTTTCAAAGTTTTTCATGTAAAGTGTTGGGATAGTTTTTCATGTTGAATATTTTTAATTTACCATCAACAGGTTTTCGAAAGGTTTGCAAGTGTAGGTAATTAAGTAAAAAGCCCTTTTAGCTTAATGGAGTCGAATATTCACTATTTTATACTGCTGCTAATGGCTACGCTAATGTCTTTTCCGTAAATTTCTTTTCTCTTTGTTGTTCGATTTTTATTGCCTTTTTCTTGTTGCTTTTAAACGCAGTGTTATGCTTGTATAAGTGTTTCTATAGTTGATTATCATACATTAATGAAGACAATACTTTATTTTTTTTAAATAAAATTTCTATTTTTATCATAAGAATTATCGTACAAAAATACATAGATTATCATACTGTTATGGAATCGACACAAATAAAATAAATCAACTGACTGAAACTGTACATTGTGTCATTTACAAGTTTTTTTTTTAAGAAAATCTTCATTTACTTACTCTACAGCACTAGTAAAAAGTGTATGAGATTCTTGGAATAAGTTATGTTATATTTTTAATGTTTTTTTAATTTCCATCGATGGGTTTTTGTTTCATCATATTGCTTTTTGCGCTAAGTAATTGCAAAAAAAAAAAAAAAAAGGAAACTGTAATACACTATTACAAGTTACTGATTACTATAATTATTAATTATGAATAAATATGTGTTTTGTGGATAGTATAGTAGATCCTCTTTAATCCCCGGAATAAATGGTGCTAAGGGTCATCCAGAGTAAACAAATTCACCATTCAAATGAGTCTGGGTATATATCTAATCTTTCAGTAAACCCGCTTGGTGACCAAGTGTGACGGAATAGCCCCACTGTAGCTCATGCATGTCGTAACAGGCGACTAAAATGGGTACCCAACGCCTGGGGGTATAGCCGGGCACCCTGCCTCTAGGGATTATATCAGGGGACTTGTCTTCTTTTGGCAAGGGGTGGCATCATGATCCCGAGGCACTCTTTTTCCTTCCCATGGGGTTTACTTACTTTGGTAAACACAGGTGACCCTAGAGATCCTTCTCTATTTTCGACCCTCCTTCTTGTCAACCAATTAAACCTTTCTTTATTTATCCTAATTTTAACTGCCGTATTACTGCGTTCATCGTTATTTCGCGATCATCGTTATTTCGCGATCATCGTTATTATTCGTTATCGTTCGTTCATCGTTTTTATTAATTTGTTTCCTGTCGAGTCGTGTGTTCGAGTCCTGCTGACACTGAAGACTCACCGCATAGCGGGGTTGATATACGTTAAGTATGTCATGGCTCCAAGTCTTCCCATTGGAGCGGTGTGGGAGTTTGGAGAGGGAGGTGGTAGTTCAGGTGTTGTCCGTTTGGCTATACAATAGAGGCGCTTCCTTTAAGTTTTCATCTGAAAGTGGCTCTCAGGGGTTTAATTTCTTCAGGTAATTACGGGTATTGCTTGCCCCGAGCACCCTACTGATCTTTTTTCTTTCCTATGCGTTTTACTGTGTGGGTAGGTGACGCGCACTCTGGATTACCTAGCGATCCTTCTCTATTTTCAATCCTTTTTACTTTATATGTCTTTTATTTGATTTAAAAAATTGTAGAATTTTCAACAAATGTTTGGCGCATCATTGTCAGATTTGGCTCTTGCACCGTTGATTTTCATTCACTCACTCATCTTCATTTTCGACACTCCTTGTCAACCAATTTTTATCATGCTTCACTTTTTTCGAATGTCTAAATCACAGATCTCACTTGTTTGGCGCAGCATAGCTATATCTGACTCTTGCGCCATTAAACTCCACCACCACTCACTTACCGATGTGATCTTCGAGTTTGCTGCCATCGATCTAAAAAAAAATTTATCTAAATCCTTTCTAATAAACGTTTGCCGATCTCGATTCTAGAGAGACTTAAATTTAAATCAGTCATTTAACAGATAGATTCTTTGCTTAAAGTCTCTATTTTTATTCAAAAATATTTGCAGCCCGAATCAGACTTATTTATATCCTTATTGACATCTCGCCTGTTTGTCGTGATCCTGAGCCTCGTGTACACCCAGAAGCTTCCGACTATTCACCCTCCTTATCTCTCTCTCACATTTCAGCAAAAATTTATTCGGGCGTCTCTATCGGCGCGGATATTTACTTTTCGCCGTTTGATTAACGACTGGGGCTGTCGTTCTGGCTTGGACAACAACCAGTCCGAACTGCTCTTGCGATAAGAGCGAATGTTGAGATCCCTGACAAAACACACTTCGGAATCTTGTTTACTTTTTCGAATATTTCCCGTGAGCTTCGATTCGGCATTTCTGTCATTAAGCTAGAAATTCTTATGTATATAATTGGAGTCGGAGGGAGGGGGGTGGCGTAACTGTGGTGGAATGGAGCTCGCTGATGGACCCTTGACATGCAAAAATGGGTCAGAACCCGAGTTTCATGCGTGCGTTATTGCTATATGGTTCTTCCAGGGGCGTAGCTGAGGAGGGCAAGGGGAGGACATCAGTCCCCAGGCGTAACATCCAGGGGCGCCAAATTGATGTTTCGAAGTTTTAGAATATGTTTTACTGAGTGTTGGAACCTCTATCGCCAGTTGTGAAAGATCTTTCAGTAAATTAAAACTTATCTTCTCCTACCCTAGATCATTCATGGGCGCAAGGAAGATTTTTGAGCCTTGGTTTTGCCGAGTGTGGAGTGAGAAATTTCCCACAGCATACATTTTGATGAATTTATTGATAAATTTAGAGCAGCATAGACTAAGAAAATTTCTCTTTAAGGTTGACAGTTACATTTACAGCATTATGCAGGGTTATTCAAAATGAATTATCTGATTTCAAAATTCTGTACTTTTAAAATTAACGACGCAAACTGATAAGTAATCGTGAACAATGTATGAAAGTATGAAATTTTTTTATTGTGATCGATAGATGATGCTTGTGTTTTTCGTGAAACTATTTCACGAAAGCTCTTTTAGAAGCTTCTCAGCGGACGAAGTGGTGTCCGCTGTTCTGGAAGCATTTTGTGTGCTATCGTTTGCGCGACTTTTATCTGAGATGCCCGTGAATTTCGTAAAAGTACCGAATTAATCTATCTATGGCTCGGAGTATTCGAAGGTGGTATCATCAGTTAGAGAACAATGGATGTCTTTGTTAAGGGGAAAATAGAGAACAACCACAGACATATCTGCGGAAAATGACAGAAACCTATCCACGAAGCCCGATGAAATCGACTGTTACCGCCAATCGAGAGCTGGACATACCGCAGTGTACTGTTTGGCACGTGCTAAGGCAAAAATTGTGTTGCAAGCCATACAATCCTTGTAAGTATTGTGACCAGGGTAACGAACATCGATTGAATTTTTGTCTTTACATATTGGACACTTTACAACGTGTTTGGCAGGAATTTACATACCGTCTTGACATTTTATGTGTAAATAAAGGAAACTATATCGAAGACTTGTAAAAAGGGAAAAAATTCCATATTTTCCCTTTATATTCATGCATTACTTATTCTGTGTCGTTTATTTATGTAAATAAACATTTTGAAATAGGATAGTTCATTTTTAAATAACTCTGAATATCAAACTGTTATTATTATTTCCTTTATGCTAACTTCATTTTCTGATTATTATATCGTATTGAATGTTAAAGTTTTTACAATATTGTATTTGAATAATATCTCAGAATAATTATATTTCGTTCTGTTTTTATAAATTTTATGAAACCTTGAAAATATATACATAAAAGTGCTTTAAAAATTAAAATATTTAAAGATATTTATAAAATGAAATAGAAATGATCATTTTTTTTTGGTATATAAAAAAAAATATTATTTTAAATGCATTTCTGAAAACTTTATTTGAAATCTTCAGTTGTCCTCGGGCGCGGAAAACCCTGACTACATTTCGGGGGTCCTCCCACGCCCAATTTTTGGTGTAATGGAGCGATTTATTTTCACAAACCAAGAACTAAAGTGTCTTTAGTATTTAATCTGAATGCTGAAGAATCTTATAATTCTTTTAAAGTCAATATGGCAAAAATTGTGTTAAAGATACCAGAACTGATAAGTTTTGCTGTTTTCGTAGATTTTGCATTCATGAAACACACTGTGCAATAGTAATAGTAATTAATTGATATAAGGCGTTTTACTGCATATTTCATACCCTACTAAGGGAAAAGTAGTATCTCGTGACTTACCGGTCGCAAAGGAGGTCACGCCGTAACGTCGGTTTGAAGATAGCGTTCGCGTATGTGTACGTAGCATCGGTGGTTCAGTGGTAGAATGCTCGCCTGCCACGCGGGCGGCCCGGGTTCGATTCCCGGCCGATGCAAAGATTTTTTTTCCTCCTCCACCTTTGTAAGAAAGGCGGTAAGCAAGAATGTCAAACACGCGCCCCGTAACTATAATTTTTGCGGCCCGCTCAGTTTTAAACGGAACTATAATATTTTATTCATACCATTAAATTAAATCGACGAAGTATACTTCTCGATCGGAAGTGTAAAAAATCCTTCTTTTGACTGCTAACAAAACAAAAATGATGATATATATATACACAATTCATCAAATATTTTACATTTCGGGAAAGAAAAAGATTATTGAAGTTACATGATTTAAATTATAACAAGAAGGAAAATGATCGAATCTTTCAACATGTCCGATCAAGCCAAAACATTCAAATGTAAACTAGTTTTGTGGGAAAAGTGGCTAAAATATGAAAATTTTACACAATTTTCAATATGCAAATTGAATGATATAATTTTAGGTGAAATCACATCCTTTGAAAAATACGCAGAAAAAAATATTGAATTATAAAGAAATGAATTTTAAACATGATTTGCTGATTTTTAGTTACTAGAATACTACATATGTGTGTGTGTTCTCTTTAATTTATTCAATAAATATCGAATCAGTACCTGATGAGATGCAAATGGAAGCGATTCAAATACAATGTGATTCAGGATTGTAGGTAAAATTCCGTGAACTCTTGACAGACCGCAATTTTACAAATATTGACCTGACAGGTTGGAAAACACTCGAGAACTTGCATGTGAGATAATTTCTGTGTTTGACAATACTTATCAGTGAGAGTAGTTTTTCTTCCGAAGTAGAAAGAAAGTGGCAGAGAAGAGATGCTAGCATCAGAGGAAAATAATAATAAATAAAATAAAATCATCGTTATTTTTGTTTTTGTTTTTAAACGTACTTTTCGAAAAGAACCTTTCCTCCGAAAATTATTTTTAAATTTTGTCTTTCTTTTCTTGTGGCCCACATAAACTTAAAATCTCTTTAATTTGACCTAAATTGACCTTTGAGCTTGACACTCTTGGCGTAAAGATTTAAAAAAAAGTATTTAATTCATTCACTTGAGATTGTATATAATGGGCATTTTTGAAGCTACAGTTTACTCAACACGCAGGGAGAAAAAAAGAAAAAAAAAACCTCTATAGAAAATAATAATAATTTCATTTTTTTTTATATAAATTATTTAAAAATAGTTATTGAATATATGTTATAAGTTAAAAATTTTCGAAAATTCATGGAAAATTATGAGAATATTCACGAAATTAAAAGCTGAATTATGAGTAAAAATTATAGTACTGTTTTTAAATAATGACCAAAATTTTAAATAAAAGTTAAAATAGTTAATCCTAATTATTTATTAATACCGTTAAGTAAACTAATGGAAATTTTTTAAATCCTTTTTAGGCAGTGAAAACAAAATTAAATGTTGATAGGCTATTCCAATATTCTGAATATATAACTGGCACATATTCTATCTCCCTCTATTTTCAAATAAAAAAAAAAATCAGCGAATCATGTTGAGTGAAGACCCCAATAGGGTATGTTTGATTACTTATAAAAGCCCTTTCCAACAACCCTGTCCGAATAGAAACATCACCAAACGATCCCAACTTCCCCTCCGCCCTCCCGAACACGCGTTTTGAGCGCCACTCTACATCCTCCAACACCATAGACAACGGAAGAGCAGGCTGCAGACGATTTTTCTCCGCGCGAGGGGGAAAGACGGGTCTGAGGCAATCGTTCCGTCGCCGCCGCACCCCGGAGGTGGTGCTTCCCATGGAAGCGGAGGAGTACACCCCGTGGAGGAGGAGCACCCCCTGTGCACCATGGGGGGAGTGCGGGCTCCCTCGACAACCCCTGCGGTGTGCCTCCAAGGTGAGGATGGAAACGCTCGTTTTGTTAACATAAGTGCTGAGTGCTTTTTAAGTCTTAATTTATCTTAATGGAATTAATCAGATGATTTATTTGTGAAATTGATTGATTGATTGTCATTTTTCAAAATTTAGAAATTACGACCATTTATTACATTATGGTATTCAATTAGCTTTTTTATTAGAAAATTTTTCTCATGTTAACATGCGCATGCGTGGTTTTTAATCTTTTGTCGCAAGAATAAATTTTAATAATGAGATCTTTTAATAACTGCTTTCACCACTTTTTGTAAATAATTTGAATTTAAAAGACAGCAGCATAAAGTTTTTGTGTTATTCTCCTACAGTTATATAGAATTTTTTAGGTTCGTAATTAAATTGTAGATTTGTCTCCAATAGCATCGCTGGAAAACTAATACTCTAGCTAGTGCTTTATTAATTTAAAATTATATATATATATATATCTATATTTGTATTTTTTTATGCGGAGAGCAAGTTTGGTTACTCATCCCTTTCTAAATAAATTACTTTTAGGGATCTGTAGGAATTTTTTTAAAGTAAGATTTGTATATCTTTGTGTGTTATGGAATTCCAAACAAAGAAAAATGAATTCTGAATAGTTTTAATCAAACGTAATTGATATGAGAATTTTCTTTTCTGATGTGTAAAGTTGTACGCGTGCTACTAAAAAAGAAAAAAAATCATGACAATTTAACCTTTTCCTTCTACACCATTGTAAAACGCCTTGTTTTCACTCTTCCTTTTTTTTCTCTTTCTTCTTGAAGTGTAAAACGATTTTTTTTTAAATCTAGGAAACTTATTTTTAAAAATTTAAAAGTTAACAAAAATAAGTTAAATATATTTAAAAATAGTTAATCTAATGTACGATCGTGAGCAAAACATAAACTGTTTGTAAATATTAAAAATAAAAATCAGAAACTTAATGTAAGGATTCTTTTTACCATCATCATTGAAATAATAATCGATTCCTGTTGTGATTTTTATATATTATTTTTTTCCCTTACAAAGTATAATGACGATTTAAATATTTTGCATAGTGCTTTGTTCATTTGTTCTTACTTATCAAATGTTCTTTATTATTTTTTTACAGTTTTCCTTTTCTGTTTTTTATTTATTTATTTATTTTTTTTTTTTTGTGCATTTCGATGTCGTGTTTGTCTTATTTCTACATAAATTTGATGACAAATTCATGATTTGATTAAACAAATAATTTAAAAAATACTTTGTAAATAATATAGATCAGTTTTTAATGTAGCCGTGTTGGGAAATCTCCTGCTATTTAATAATTCCTCCCACCCCAAATTAAAATAAATGCAAATCAATTTTCTTTTAAATTTCAAAACAAATTTTCTGTTACTCTACCTACTTTCCCATTTATACTTCTGCCGATCTTTGTTGCTGTTGCACTTGCAATGTAATTTTCATGTATCACAATATATTTCTCACTGTGTGTAACGAACCGCTCTTCACTACTCTTTCCTTGCGTCATATCTTAATTGAAAATATCAAATAATAGATACTGTCTCCAATGGAAGACACATAAGTAGAAACCAAAATATTTTGTTGATATTTACTGATGGAGAGCTAAAGTCACTTTCTCTCGAATCCCAAAATATCTATTCTAAATTGGAATCGACTTATAAATTCTTAGCATACTTCTTCACTAGTATGATTCAATTACTCCATAAACAGCTTATTTTTATCTTAATACATCTGCTATAAAATCCGTTTCAATCCATAAAACCAACAGAAGAGCTTCAATCCTAATCGCAGATCTCTGTCAGTAGGTCGTTATCCTCAATCTCCCGTTCCTTCCCATCCAGTCGATTACTATTTTTTTTATCATTATTTCTAAAACACGTAACTTTGATTTTCATCTAATTTACTTAATCATGTTTCGTTTGGATTGGGAAGAAATTGTAATTTTATGCTATTCAAATTGATATAAAGTCACCGAGGTTAATGAAGAGAAAATCTCAGTCACCTGTTCAACATCATAATGTACGAACAATTCACATTGAAAATTCATATTCGGTGGAACTGGAACAAGCAGTATAAACCAGTGATGAACTTTTTGAACAATCTGTGTGAACATTAGCAAAATAAATAAATAAAAAAGCCCAACTGGGTATCGTGTCACATGTAAAAATATTCGTACAGTTGTGTTACTTTTACCTTTTGTAAGAAAAAGTTTTGTACTCGTCTAGTGCAAATAACTTCAACTGCCGTAGATTAAGGTTTAAACTATGTGTTTCCCAACCATTTGTCCTTTATCTATTGGAAAGGCAGATAGCAACTGAACCAAAAAGTTATTTTAAGTGGCGTCCAATGTAATTGATAACTTTCAATATTTTTATTGCGACAACTGTTGTGCAGTATTCTCATGGTAATTCGTCAGATATCGGACCAAAGCACAGCCGGATTATTGAAACAACAACGCATTTCAAAAACAAAGGCTATATACGAGTATTATTGCATATAATTTAATGCAGTACGGGCAAATAATGTGACGGAATAAACGAAATAGCTTAAACTGCAAAAAAAATGTACTGTTTTGTATTTGAAAGCTTACAGTATTCCATATTGAAGTAGAAGAAATAAAATAATTTTCTGTGACTTGTCCACGTATGTTAAACCGCCGGATTACTGGCAGTGCCCGGATTGTTGAGGGAGTACTATACTTCTCAATTTCCTTCAAATTTCCTTTCCATAGCGAGAATTTTGTGCGTTATCTAGAAGGGCCTAATACATTTTGTGTTAGATCTTCCCATGCGAGACTGTTTTTTTCTTTCTTTATGACATAATTTTTTTTCTCTTGTTCGTAATTTGATTTATTTTGCTGCCACATTTCGAACTTTTTTTTGTGTGTGGAACGAGTATGTTTTGAAAGTGTTTCATTGTTGGTCTGTGTTGCTTTCTCCCCCAGTTAAAGACACTAATTGCATTGACATTATGGGTAATTTCCCACAAACTAATGCCACATGGTTTTATTTATTTCTTTATGTTGACCACAAAAATAATCATCTCGTTCGTGAGGAACATTGTCAATTTCGATTATGTCATGTTGTAAGGGGTGGTTCATTAATAAAACTGAGTCAGTATTTGAAAAAATTTGTTAGTGTTTAAAGTCGGAGATATAAATAATATATAATTTAATTTTAAAAAGCAGACTTTTCTTTTTAAAAAAAATGTTGTTTAAATATAGTCTGTAAACGCACCCTCAGGAATAATTACAAAAGCATGTTTTTTGACATGTGCTAACATGTTTTGAGAAAATGGTGTCAACAAAGATGCTTGGGTCTAAAATAAAGTATACATGGTGTTAGGTTCAAAGATTTGGCATAATACATTATAATTATAGGAATCGCATTTAGTTTGCTTAAGGTATATTTACATTGATAAGATATATTTAATTTAGTATTTTATCGTCTGAATTTATTGTGAGATCCGTACAGAATGATATTGTCTATTCTAATAATTCATCGTTTGCTGTTATTTTAATATTTAATTTATTAATTTATTTTTAGGCAGAATAATTTGTTTTTATTCTTTTTGTTGTTAACATTGGCAATGTTTTTGTACTTTTAGAATGTTTTGCTTGTGAAAATAAAAATACATAAAGTATATATATATAAGAAGGTATTTTCATTTTTGGTAACAATTGCTTCTTTTGAGCTTGCATTCGGAGTACGCTTAATTTACGCTAATTAATATTAATTATGAATAATTCTACTTTTTCAAGAACTTAATAGAAAGGGAAAGAAATTTTAGCACATGTTAAAATGAAATTACCATAGCCAATTTCAATTTTTTTTTTTTAAAAAAAAGTTATATTTATTATAATGTAGTTATGTATGTGTTCTCATTAAGTGTTGAAAACTTGTCAGAGGTGCTCTCTTACGAATATAAGTGTCTCTTAACTTAGTGATATTAATATTCCTGGAGCCCTTGAGGATAGGTCTCAGTTTTGTTTCAGTCAAGTCGTGAGTTCGAATCCTGATGTCACTAAAAACCCAATTTTGTCAAGACTCTGTGTCCTCATGTTGAGATAGTGTGGAACTTTGTAGTAGTAGGTGCCAGTAGAAGTAGGTGCCAGGTGAGGATAAATGTATATCCTCATCACTTGAACGAGGTTCAAATTTACGAGGTCTGTTGTTACACGGCGGGCCTTTAGTGGCATCAGGACTCGAACCTACGACTCGATGAAAGCAACGCGATCATGACCACTATGATACCACGGCCACCCAGAAACAGATAATTAAAATAATTAAGGGCCCTGGTGTAATGTCTACATTTCTATAGAATTATTTGTTCTGGACTGAAGCGTGTTCGACTTAGGGTCGAAACTTGAGATCACGTATAGAAATGCGAACAGAAGTGCTTGGAATAGATTATTGGACACTTATAGTACCCTGAAATATCTTGCAATGGTTTCAATAACAACATCTCCCTCTTTATACTCCGATGCATGTTAATTTTGTCCAGGTCCTAATTCCTCCCATTGGCGTGGTATGGGAGCTAGGATAGGGAGGTGCAACAGCTCAGGTGTCGTCTTCAAAACTTGACTGAGGTTCAAAATTAGAAAATACATCGCCAGTAGCTCTTGTATTACTTCTGTGCGACGTTAATAAACAATCAATCAAAACCCTCTTCGTACTTTTACGAGACCTTATTTTCTACGTTAAAATAATATTAAAACTAATAAAAGCGATGGACACATGAAGGTAGTTGCGCTTGCTTGAACTTGAAATGGTCGAAATAGTAACACTCGGCAGTTAAGTGCCACTAATGTTAGTCTAATATAGTAATTTTATTTCATTAAACTGGAAAATTGAAATTATCTCTAATTTATTTTAAGATTCTATTTTAAACTTTTCTTTTCTATTCGATTTAAAAAAAAAAAATCTTTATAAATTTCTCTTTATATGTATAAAAATGAGACTGGCTTCGTTTCGAAAACAAAAAGTAATTACAGCGATCCTTAATCTAATTACCATCAGAAAGTCATCTTGTTTCCTTCCAAACTCATTCTAAGAACTGTTGACACCTACTAACCATCAATACTCAGAAACGTTCCAAACGAACAGGACAACTTAATTTCCTATCCGTCAAGAACAAATCGAAAAGAAGAGGGGAAAAAAAATCCCTAAGTGAAGGGAATTGGGACGAATCACTCTTCTTTCCCAATCGTTTGCAGCAGTTGAAGAACAACTCAAACGAGAAGTTCTGAATCGCCTTTTTGTCCAAAAGAAGGATTCTTGATTACAGAGTTTGAGGCCCGTTTTAGTGAAGAAGTAGACTGGTCGATTCAATTAAAAGCTCTTCTATCTTCTCTTCTGAGTTTTCTGCTTTGTTATACTTCTGTCTGCGCTTCTTCTTCGACTGTTCTATTTGTTCTTTTTAAAGAAAGAACCAACTAGGTCTTTTTCGAATGGTTTCGGCTTAGAAAAAAGATTATAAAGAATTAAATTTAATGGTCCAAAATGCTTTGTGTGAAAAATAATAAATTACGTAATTAATAAATCCTGCTATTAAAATATACAATTGCTTTGGTAGAATACTAAAATATTTTTCAAAAATTGTGAAAGGTATTCGATTTTAATGATATATTAATTTCGATTCTAATTAAAGAATTCTTAGATCGGAACAACTATTAAAATATTTATATTAAATTCATTTAAACACATAATATTATTTATATAATATATATTGTACAATTGCATAAGATATTATGGATTTAAAAAAAGAATGTGAAGAATCGTATTCCCCCCCCCTCTTTTTAGGAATATATTTCCCTCTCTAGAATCGTATTTTACCCGTTATTTAATTTAAAAATACATCATTTGCACTTACAAAAAATTTCATGGCCACGATTCTGCGTTACAAGAAATTAATGTTTTTAAAGGTTAGTTTCTTGTTTTAGAAGATTTTAATTGGTATTAAAATCTTCTAAAACAAGAAATGTTTTTTATGTATTGTATATTTTCATACAATTATTTTTAAAAAAATGTTCTAATTTTTGCTTTTAAATTTTTTAAAATTATTTTTTGGTTAATAGTTTGTGCAGAGTTTAATGTTGATTAAAATTAAGATGAGGCATATATAAAATAAGAAAATAATATTCATAAATTTGTTTTCCCTTGTTTTTTCAAAACAGCTTCCTTTATCGTTTGCCAAAAAATATAAAGGTATCATTTTTATTAAAGCGTCAGCTTGCTTCATGAAGGCTTTTAACAAGACCTGTTGGGATTTTGAATCCTGCAAATTATCTACCAAATTTCTCATTATCGTTTTTTTTTTTTTTTTTGTTTGTTTGTTTGTTTTTAAATTAATGCGCGAAACTGCTTTATATTTCGAACTTTAAGAAAAGGATATTATATCATCAGTGGGAAAAAAAAAACTGTTCGAATAACCTGCTATCATAGCTATTTACTTATTAAAGCTGATATAATGGAAATTGTATAGAATGTGTTGTAAAATTTCTCCATTAATTAGATCAAGAAATAGATTGTATCCGTTCTTTTTTCAAAAGCTTCATCGCTTAATTAATAAATTTTTCTGTTGAAAGATATCTTTCTCTCCTTTATTGTTGATGTATATTCTATTCTTTCAGCAGTACATCAATTAATTTTTCTTTTCGACTTCGTAATTGGAATTTTGCGAAAGAAAAAAAATGGCACGTTTCTTAACACTATATTATTGATTGTTCTAATTTTTTATCCTATCAAAACTATTTGTGTCGTATCGAAATTAATGATACAAAGATATGACGATCGAGAAAAAAAAAAAAAATTCGGGATAAAATTGATTGATCAATTTTTTGTAAAAAATGAAAATGGTTTTTAATTATCAATTATTTTATTCTGTCGCATAAGTATAAATGATGTACATAAATAGGTATGGTGTGTATCTTTTCTTAATAACTCTAATTTGTTTTTACGCTTATAGTTAATTAAAAAGTGAAATTAAATTGAATGAAAAAAGTTCTCTACAAAGTTTTACAAAGAACAGATTTAGCCACCCAAGGTGCGCTTATTTTATAATTATAATTAAATTACGCAATTAAATATTATAACTAAAATAAACGATAAAATCTCGAGAAATGGACAATAGTAAACTTTTCAGATATTAAAATTAAAGAAAACGATAAATTATTAAATGGAATATATTTAAGCTAAATGTAATTATAACATTGAAGCAGACGATAAAAGTGATCTGGTATGCCAAAAGTGATCCAACTAAAACAAAAGCCCCTTGGTGGCTAATAATATTTATTGAGTGGGAAAATACTTTGGTTTGAAATATGTAATTTGCCGATGTAAGCCTCAGCTATCACCCCATAGAACGGCATCGTTTTTGTGTAATTTGGGGTACGAGAAATAGAAGGGGGCAATTAAATTACCCAAATCTTGTTTACTATTATAATTAAAGTACTTTTAATAGTTAAATATTGTTTATAACATGTAATAAGTTTGTAATCTGTTTGCATTCTTTAGGACAACTGCGGCAATATGGCCTTTTTTTTTGGTAATTTTATTTTTAAATTCTGAAAGAGTAGATGATTTGTTTAAAAAAGTTGATGAATAACAATAAGAAAAGTAACTGTAGATGAAAAATATTAAACAGTTTCTCTCTGGCTATTTGATTCAAATTCATTAAAAAAAAAAAAAAAAAAAAAAAAAAAATTTTCCTTAAAACTAATTTGTGACAAGACATTTTTAAAATGTGATTTGTATTGTGTATTTAATATTTACTTTAACTTTTGATAATCGTTTTCTCTTATTGACATTTTTTAAATAAAATTTCTACTATTCTATTCTATTCTGTTATGTTATTAAAAAAGTATTCACTTTTTATGAATATTTTTACTATCACATATGCAAATGAAGATCTGAAAATAATATTTATTATTTGTCTTTTATTTTTCCCAAGATTCTTATTGTGTGCCATTTTCTTGTTTGATTATAATAAGGGATTCCTAATTGTTCTAAATGAGTTTAATTAGGGATATGGCACAAATTAATTGGATTTTTTTTGTGAAAAATTAATCTAAAAATTATCAATTATATTACTTTAACAATATTTATGCATTTGAAAATATATATATTTTTTGTATTCTTTATAAAACATGATTTTTATAACCTGGATATAAAATATCTTGAACTAAAAATTTATTTTCTTTTTTTACAGATCTATCCGGATCCAGATGCAGAAGTCGCCATAATGGGTTCTGTAGTTTATTGTATACATTACAAAGAAGGTTGCAAATGGTCTGACGAACTACGAAAACTTCAGGTACCATATAAAAACACTCTTTTTTTTTAAAATTTTTTTCTTATTTATTTGCTTTGCCATTTATTTTATGAAGAATAAAACATTTTCCTTCTTTTAACCAAGCGAACTCTTTTCTTCCAGTAATTTTTTTCCCCTTCTTTTTATTGAACTGATAAATAAATGCATATACATCAAGACGTTGTAGAGCAATAGATAAGATAATTTGTGTATATTGCTCTTATTCGCAAAGTAAAAGAAATAAAAAAGTTATATCCTCGGAAAAGAATAGTGTGTGAAGATGTTTTGCTTGAAGAATAGATAGCGAATTTACTCATAGAACATTTTATTTAAGCGTTCTTTTAAATGAAAAGCGAAAACATTTGCCATTTTTTTCCAAGCCATTAAGATAGAATTGAGATACTGAGTGCTTGTGTGTGTATATGTTACATCGCTTTTTCAAGATTTTTGTGGATTTTAGAAATTTAGTTTTCATCTGTTGCGAATGGTATTAAGAAAATGATCCCTTTTGAGAAAAGAAATTTTTCTTTCTCTGTTAGGAGGGAAAAAATATTTGTATAAGGATATAAGAAATATTTAATGGTACACGAGAAAGTTTTATTTGTTGTGTTAAATCGTTAAAATAAATCGTTGGTGTATGTCTAGCGGATGTTACTTGAATATTATCTTTTGTAAAAAGTGGTTTGTGGTTTTTATTTCTTTTTTTTTCTCATGAAAGAAGTGATCTAAGGAAATGATTTTTTTTTTTTTTTGCTTTTTCGGAATGTATATCTTTACTTGCTGCTTCCAGTTATTATTTTTTTAAACAAAAATTTACTGTTTAAAAATATTGTAAAAAATTCTTTCGCGATTATTTAGTTGTTGAAACCAGAAAAAGTTTTACAAATTTTGTTAGACAAGTGTGTAACAATTTCTTTCTCTCGCTCTGTATATATAGTTAATGTGCTGAAAAATTACTTACCCATTTGCTTATTTATGTGATAATATGAATAAAGTTAATTAGTGGAATGAAATAATTGCGTATAAAGTTATGTGCAGATTATTTTTTAGTGCAACCATTTTTGATGTAATAATATAAATTTATTTATTCTCAAACTGAATTTTGTGTTCGTTTCTTTATTAATCAAGAATATATTAAAATAAATAATTATATATTAAATAGTAAAATAGAATTATTGAAATAAAATCTTATGTTTCTTTAATTGGGAAAGAGGGTAGGAAATGATATAAAATAAATAAATAAAGGAGATAATTGGCCTTGCGAATTTCATTTCAACATGTGCTAACGTTTTTTTACTTCTAGAAAGTTCTCGAAAAATAAAATTTATTCAAAATGAAGATCAACTAACAATAAAGTAAGTGTATTTCGGAGCCCCAGGCTCTGCAGGAGCAATAACTATATAAAAAAAGAAAAGAACTTCAAATTTCAAATGCATTTTTGTTTTCACTCGCAAAGCGTTCTGAAGCACAAATGTTGAAACGTTGACTACGAAAAGAATCAAACAAATGATTCTTTTATAAAAATCAATTATTAAATTAAGTATTAAAATAAGAGCAAACGATAAATTATTAAAGTAGACAATATTATGTTCGGATATGTAAATAAAAGCAGATGATATGATATTAAATTAAATATATCTTAGCAATGTAAATAAAAGTTCACAGCAAACTAAATGTAATTATTTTAGACATAATGTAATATAATATCAATCTTTTGAACCTAACACCCGTATCATTTATTTTATACTCACGCGTTTTTGTTGACGCCATTTTCTCAAAGCAACAGCATGTTATCACTTGTTAAAAATACCAATAAATAAAGTTCTCTTCTGTTCCAATAAAGATCGTGAAAATAATTTTAACATCTACATTTTTTTTATATTGTTAAATTATTTAATAACAGCAATCAGTATTTTATTTTTTCCATTGTTCTACATTACGTATAATTGAAAAATCGCTGAAAAGTTAGTAATGTAATGCTTCATTTCACATATATCTCATTTTGTAAAATTTAACTATACTCTAATTAACCTTGAGTTCGACGAACTTTTATTTTGTTATTACTCTACGATAGTGTGTTTACGCAAAGTCTGTCTTTCATAACAATAATGTGTGTGTCAATAGAACGTTATATTTCTTACTTTAAAAAAAAATACTGCAATCAACTTTAATTGCACTTGATACGATTTGCTAGACCAGAAAACTCATTATTTTTTCTTCTTTAAAATGCAAATTCGGTCTGTATCATGCATACGAAAAAATGCCTCTTTTAAAACAAAAGGTAAAGAAACAAGATTATTTCAAGGCTTGTCTATTGTGTACAGCGGGGGGAAAAAAAGGAGGAAATTAAAAATGCCTGGTTTTTGTTCCTTTCTCTCTTGGCAAATAACTTACTGTTGGGGATGCAGAAATTACTCTGTTTTTGTTTGAACCGCAGATGAGTATTCATTGAAGGAAAAGGAGAAACAAACACCCGGGGGCCCACTTCTTTCGTTCTTAGTCAAGCAAAACAAATAAGTCTTTACTGATTTCTCGATGTTACTTAGGGCTTGACATGGACATTGTTTGAAGACGTGTACTTTAAAACAGATATTAAAATTTTTACTTTTATTCTTGTTTGCTTCGAAAAAGGAAGAGGTAGATTTATTTTTATTCAAAATCTTGTCTTTGTTGGCCATTTGTAATTTCTGACTATAATCTTAAATATAATCATGTTTCTCAAATTTAAATTTTGATATTTATTTTAATTGTATAAATTACATTAGAAAATATTTGGGGGAAAAGCTTTCTACCTACTTATTTTTTCCCCATGATATTTAGAATAGTTTTCGTTTATGTCAATGTTTCAATTGGACTTTTTTTAAGATTTTGAAGGGGAAAAAAATTGGGGGGGGGGGAGTGATTAGGTTTATAATGTAAGAGCCTTCATATTATTAAATTATCATCGTCATCATCAATTCTCACCACACCGAAGTTGGTGGATGAGGCTACTGCATGCCATTTAATTCGGTTTAACGCTTTCTCCCGGGCACTTCCCCAAGTCGGCCATCCAACTTAATTCCTCTCTTCGATAGCCATGTGGCATTTGATCTTCGTTTCTTTCTCTTTCCACCTGGTTCCCATGTCAGCGAGATTTTTCTATTATCATTTGATGGCAATCTTTAGTATAAGTCCAATCCACTTCCAGCGTCTTTTAATGCAATTAAATATTTTTTACCAATAAAGTATATTTTTCTGAGCATGATTATATGTATTTTTATTAGATATGTTTTGGTACCTTGGTTAACGACAGCTATCGTTAACGTTCTGGAATTATTGTCATTAACCCAAACCGTTGTTATGCAAGGTGCGATTTCTTATTAATACAATAATGAGAATCTATATTGTAATCTATTCTTCCTTCTCTTGCCTCGAATTGTAATTCCACATTGATTAACCTACTAATATAAGCATCAATTAAATCACTCGACAGCCCCCCGTTAAATGTCACTGATACAAAATGGAATATTCGACGAGGTGTAGAAAACCCATGCTCGTGTCGTTACATAAAACATTTTATACTAGCTGCAACTTGTCGTTATTAATTAAGTCGCTGTTAACTAAGGTACCACTGTACTATTCAAAGACTGTAATGTATAAAATGATCATGTCCTTTTCTTTTTTTTATTGGTATAATATATATTTTAAAGTATTAATAAAAATTGCTCTTTTGTGTGGGGGAAAATAACATTGTGATTATAAATACGTTTTGATAAAAGGTATTTTTTTTAAATATTCGTAGAATAAAATTTTTTTAGAATTTCAGTTATAGATCTATCACGAAGAAAAGAATCGCGACTTCGTCTTCTGGATAAACAAATTCATTTCATCTCAGGATAAATATCTTTTTTTAGAGTTACCAATTGCGTATTTGCTTAAATGTGTATAATTCCGTGTCCCTCCTCCCCCGCTTTGATTATTTGTTGAGAGAAGAGTGACAATTTGGCATTCTTGCTAAAGGGAAAAACGATACTTAACAGTGCAATTTGTCAACCTGATGAACTGATATATTACTTCATGCTTATTGAAGCTGAGATAGTTAAAGAGTCTGATACCAAGTGACATGGGGGGGATCCATAGTTCTTCTTAACAATCATGCTAAAATCATATCAAAATTAAATTAAATGCACTTGAGAACTACCGTTTTTTGATTAATAAATGCAAGTAATATTTTGCTGAAATATGTCAAATTGTTATAAATGGGAATATCCAAAGCGAAACAAATATAAAATAATTGAATCGATATATCCATGGAAGGAAAACAAAAGGAAATAAAAGTAATAGGGATAACAACAAAGTCTAGGAAGTCTTAGTAAAAGATAAATTACAAATGCTGAAATAAATATTGTTTGCAAGCAATTATTTGGCTTTTACAACTCAAACCGCCACCTAATGAGTATAAATGGTACGAGTATGAAGCATTAATCATTTAGTGTGTGTCATTAATCGACGAAAAAGTAGTCTTTTTATTGGGCCGCAAATGGTTTTGTGTATACTTAAAGGATTAATAGAAAGAAGTATTACATGAGAGGCAGGCTGTAAGAAAGGGAAGGGGGGGGGAATATCTCTGAATTTTGTACGAAAGATCTGTCAAATTACACAAAATACATTAGATATACAATTCTCTGTATTTAATACCTTTTTTTTCCTTCTAATTCATATATATGAATCAAATTTGAAATATTCTATTTTGGATGCCTTTTACTTTTTGTTAGTTTTTGTTTTCAAAAACATGCGGTCAGTGAGATTAGCTGTATGTTCAATCATTTTGTATAGGACAAATTTTGAGTTATATAGATTTTTTTTTATGTATAAGCGTTTTCTGTAATGATCAAAAATGCCCATAGAGTATAAACGTAAACAAAAGGCGTGTAGAATTGTAGAAAATATTTTTGAACGAACTCGAAAATGGGCAGGACAAGCAAAAATTGTCAGAAAAAAATTTATCTGAATCTACACTACGTGAATGGTTAAAAAGACTAACTGTCCGTTTGTTGATAATGATGAAGGAATCACCAGAAAAAAGGTCAGGACAGTCTAAAACATCAATATTAACAAATGTCTTGTTTTTATTTGAAAAAAGAAAGGAATCCCCCCCCCCAGCTAAATCCAGAGCCAATTCTACAGATACAAATAATGAGATTTATTGAAGCTTTAATTGGTCTAAGAAATTTTCAATGTTCTAAGGGATGGTTAGACAGATGGGAATCATCTACATGATGTCAGACAGGTTACTTTAACGCGAGTTTCACTTTACCCGCGGTTTAGTAACAATGGGCTCCGGCTAATGCTTGTTAATGATACCTCAGATTCCTATCTTCTTTAAGTAAGGATGAGAATCATGATCTCGAGGCACCCTAGAGATCTTTTCCGTTCCCTTGGGGTTTACTGTCTTTAGTAAACACAGGGTACGCGCCTTTGGAAAACCCTAGCGATTCTTCTCAATTTTCGACCCGCCTTGTCAACCATTTTTAACTTTCTTTCCTCTTTTCCAAACACCTAAATCACAGTTTGACCTTGTTTGGGGCAGCATGACCACATCTTACTCGTGGGTCATTAAATTCTATCATCACTCACACTCATACACTTCTTAAAAATTGTAATGAAGATTTATTAGAATGTATGGTTAAACGAAGATGAAGATGATTATATTCAGATATTAAAATATGTTCAACTATTTAAATTGATTTACCCAATATTTAATTCTCTATTCCTGTTGTAGGGTCATTTGAACATGTGCAAGTTCGACGCCATTCCTTGCACTAACCATTGTGGTGCCATGATCCCTAGATTGGTCATGGAGGACCATCTTCTCTACACATGCCCGAAGAGAAGGACGCGGTGTGAATACTGCGCAAGGGACTTCACGGGTGAAACTCTGGAGGTGAGTGATTCATTAAATTTTCGTAATACGGTGTCTGTGTTGGAAATCGAATAGCTAGTTTTATGAAGGAAAATAATTTTTTAGTTTCTAGAATAGTTAAACACCATTTCGTATTGTTTTATATAGAGAATTATTGGACAGTAAATAAAATTAAAGGAAATAACACTCGTATTTGCGTTCCACGAGAACAGATGCAACCACTAAGACTGTTGTTGCTATGGTAACAAAAAGACTAGTTCATTTTTAGAAGGAAATACTCAAAGAGGCACTTTCGCGGGGTATCGTTCTTAGCAAAGCAAAATGTCAATATTTATTTTGTGTTTGTCGATAATGGCATCGCAAATCTTATAATTTAAAATTTTTTTGAAAAAAAGCAGACGTAATTTATTGTTAACCGTACTCGATGTTTTACAATTCCAGCTTCTGGGATAAAATAAGAATTGTAGAAAAATATATGCTAAATTTTATTAAGGTATCGTTCTAAAGCATAGGTTCTCAACCATTTTTGACTTACCGTTCCCTTTTTAGGGGGAAAAAAAACTATACGACCCCATTTCAGGAAAGGGGGGAAATACTGACCCCATTCTTGAAATCAGTGTGAGTTTAGTACTTGTGAGTTTCCAGAGCTTTCATAATACTTCCGAAATTCAGAAAAAGAAAATCTCGCAAAAATATTCCCCCTCCCCACTCTTTTGAATGGATTTTATTCCACTCAATTAAAATCAATAAACTAGATTTAAGAAGAAAAGTAGGAAGCTCCATAGGAATAACATTACTCTGGTTAATTTGTGGTGGCATGACGGTTGGAACCTAAATATTATCTCGACTTATCCAAACTTTTGAATGTTTTGTTGATTGAGCCGGAGCATACGATCTCACACTGTAGTTCACTACGCATGCTGCTATTCATTCAAGTTCTAGAAATTGGATTGATTGTTATATTAGCGTCGCAATAAGGAGTAACTCGAGGGTTATTTGAGACATACTTCGAAATTGCAAATCTCGGCGAAGTGCCGAGGATGACGCTTGAGCTGGTACATTCATTCCCAAACTTCACTCCACCGGAAGGGCACGGAGCTAACGTCGTGTCTTAACTATACGGCTTGTCTTAAGTGTCATTGGAACTGGAACACTCGACTCTACGGAAAGAACGCGAGATCGGGACCGTGATCATTAGGCTGCCAAGACAACCAAAAAAAGTATTGGAAAGAAAACTATAAATGACTGCCCTACGTTTCTCTGCCTTTGGGCCATATATTAATTAAAGGTATCAAGTAATGAATATTCACACGTATCGAAGACGCGTAAGAGTGAAACAAATTGTTTAAATAATATTCACTGAGGGATGAACTAATGAATTCTTGTCTTACCAATTCACTTGTATGATTCAGCCACTTCACAAACGGCTGATTCCGTTTCATTCCACAAAACTAATAGAAGAGTTTTAATCCAAATAACCAATCTGTGTCAGAAAGCCGTTATCTTCTATCTTCCTTTCTTTTTATTTTCAATTTAATTTATGTATCACTATCTCCAATTCACTTCACTTCTCTTCTCTATCTTATTCTAATTTACCCAATCACGTTTCATTTAGGTTGGGCAGAAATCATAATTTTTTGCAATTTATATTGATATAACGTCCCCGAGGTTAGTGAAGAGAAATTCGCGAATAGTCCAACGTCACTAACTGAATTAAAAAAAACTTAAAGATCTCTGCTCAAAATATGCTCGATGATTTTTAAATCAAGCTTTTCAGCGTGTTCTTGCGGGTATTAGCGAGAGGAATTTGTGGGGCTGTGGATCTCCTCAACGTCTCCTAAATTATCCTTGGAACAAAACGCCCCTTTAAATCTCTTCAACACTTATCGGTGGGCAATAGCTACCCCGTTGTGAACCGCTGTTCTAAAACATGATCCGTTTTCTTTGATTTCTGTACTAAGATCATGACATCGGTTGCCTAGTGGTCATGGTCGCAGATTTGCAGCCTGTGTTTTCGTTGAGTCGTGGGTTCGAGTCCTGATTCCAGTAGAGACCCACCGTGTAGCGGGGCTGATGCTCGTCAAATCTGGTTGCGGTCCCAAATCCTTTCAGTGGCATGATGTGGAAGTTAGGAGAGCTCAGGTGTCGTCCTCGTCACATGACCGAGGTCCTTTGCCATTAGCTCTGATGTTGCTTTTAATGCGACGTTTATAAAAACAAATACTCACTCCATACTGCGAACTGCATACAATGAAATAATGTTTCCTGTTGCAGAAAGTTTAAAAATCATGTAGTTTTATAATCTGTTACACTTAAAAGATATGCAAATTTCAGTAAATCGACGTGGACTTATGAGCAAAATAAATGCATCACGTTTGTCTATTGTGATTGATGCTAACTATTTTCGATCGTGTTTTTTGATGAAATCCTCTTATCAAGTAAACTTAATGGTTTTTGTTACACTTCAAGAATTTTTGAGAGTGAGGAACTGAGGGTAAAGGTCCGATAACCATTTGAAATTGGCAAAATATGACTCTACGCATCAAAAATACCGGATGTGTTCATATGTATACGATTTTCAGGACAAACGTACAGAAAATAATGAGCCATATCCCCGAAAAATGCAAAATAAGAAAGTTAAGGTGAATATTTTATTTAAATAAAATCTGTCTGTGCATCTTTCCCCCCTCCCACCGATATAACTTTAAACTTATTTTATAGAAATGAAAAAATTTTAAAGGTAGAATTTTTGTGAAAGGTTCAATGGATTTTTTATTGTTCTACATTGTGTCTAAGGTATTTTAAATCTTGTCATTCACTCACATATTTTATAACTACTCTGTAAGTTACTGAAACTTGCGAAATTTATTTGTTTTAAAATAGCTTATGTACTCTTCGAACTCTTGCAAAGTAAATATAAAATTTTAAACATTGTTTGTATTTAATTTATGAAATGAGAAGATATGTGTTGTAATTGGTTGTACCATCGATTGCGTTTTATAAAAGGGCGATAGTAAAAAAAAATTATATTCCAAATCTTATTTAATTCTTTTTTTCTTTTTTAAAAAATATAATTAAAAGAAATAGCTTTATATTCTAAAAAATTGCATTTGATGTGATATTAAAAACTATCAGTTATAAAAGCTCGACTCGAGCTGAATTAGAATATGCGATTGAATTCCATTTGTTAAGCTAATTACATTATCGTATATCGATACAGATATCGAAGTTTCTGGATTCTGTATTGATTTACGATATTATGTTTAATACACCTGAGTCTGTTAGTTACGGATTCTTAGACAATGTATTTAATGATTTCAAAAATACTTTTAAAGGTATGAACATAGTTTGTGAAAGTCAAGCTGAGAAAATGACATTTATACATTTAAAATGGACATTCGAAAGTTCAAAAGGAAAATATAACATTTGAATATTTTTTTATCTCGTTTATGTTCGGTGATTTTGGAATCGATTTAAAAATTGTTTCTTTCTGTTTATTGTGTAGTCGCCTTATCCTCGTGTTCATGGTCACGGACTCGTGGCCGGTGATTTCGTGGAGTCATGGGTTCGAATCTGAGGCCTCTCAAGACCTGCCACGTAGCCGGGGCTGATGCATGTTAAATCTGTCGAGGCTCAATGTTTCTTCCGTTGGCGTGGTGTGAAAGTTCGGAGAAAGCGATATCGAATGAGGATGACACTCAAGTGTCATCCTCGTCACTTGACCATGGTTCAATATTACGAGTTCCGTCGTCAATAGCCCTCATGTTGCTTCTCAGTACGACGTTAATAAACAATCTCTTTCTGTTATTGTAAACTATATCACTCGGTTTAACCAACTTTTCTACCATCCGACCAATTATCCGATCACTTAGAGTCCAGCTTAAAGAACTCTTGCTGACCTTTTCAATATTTTCTTATAGAAACTTTTTAAATTGCGAACAATATTTTATATTATTATGTAAGATCGATAAAGATCACGTATAGAAAGATTTTTGGCTCCATATTTATACAATTTAATGAATGATACGTGTCGTGTCTTACGATTTAAATATTGCATTAGTTATAAACAGTGTAGCGCCACCTAACAATAATGGAAAAAAAAAAAATTCAATGAATTCATAAGATTATAATAAAAGCTAATGGTTAATCTCAGATCACTCAAAAAACGTTTTAGTTATAAAACGCATTAAATCCAAATTACCAATTCATATATGATATTCTGTAGTATTTCAGTAGATGTGCTGAAATTTGTCTGATTAAAAATAAAAGTTTTTGTTACAAACTCCTTTGTAATTTCTTCCGAAAGTTTTAATGCAGTAAAAAATAAAAATATAAAATGTAGGCGTTGAAAATTGAGAATGTTTCAGTTTTATTCGCCCAAAGCGTCTTTCTAAATTAATTACAGCATCTTTAGTTACATACGTAAAGAAAAGTATTAATTTTTTCTTCGAAGAATGCTTTTTGTATTTTTTAAGTTAAAGAATTTTTTTTTTTTGAATTCTTTTCGTTTTTTTTTTAAAGTTTTTGAGCGATGTTTTTACAATATTAATTAAGACACACTTTAAAGAAAAAAATCCTGTAATGCTAATGAAACTTTTCTTGTTTTTATTTTTTCTGATACGAATATTACATATTGTTACAAAAATCTCTTATCTCGTGGGGTGATGTACGAGTAAAATCAGTCCAGCGAAGAGGATAATGACAAATGATACTTTGTTCAAAAATATTCTGGACAAGACGAAACACAGGCAGCAAAACTGAGGCACTTTAACTGCACAATCAGGAAGCACAGCACTTGTACGAATTAACAACACAGCAGGTACAAAGACAGCACTTTCACATATCAGTTGCGTTGATACAAAACAGCACTTATAATGACAGTCTGCGTACATTCAATAATGCTCGGCTCACCAGGTTACTGTTCACGCTACTGACAAATCTCCAAAGTAATACTTTGCCTGAACTTCGAGAGCTTCTTCCAATCCTGGCACATTGCCCAATAGATACAGACCACTTCCCACTAGCCACAATTCCTCCACAGATCTACTCAGTCAAGGCAGAATGATCCTCGGCCGACCCCCCAGTCTAGTTACTCTGACTTCGTATCTCTCTGTTAAAGTAACTTTTCCGGCCAGGTGTGATGTCACATGGAAAGTTCAGGAAAAGTTCATTATTTTCACCGTAATCGAGATATAGCCAAGATTCCAGCACTATACGCCTTTTCTCGCCAATCACAAAAATGGCCGCCGAATTCGTCGAAAAGGTTAAGGGGTCATTGCTTAAGCTTTCCTTGGCTAACCAACGAATTCTCTATAAATGTGTCTTTTCCCTTCCTTACATGTATAACATTTCAGGGAAGTGTCATCGGACAAAATAAATCAAAAGTAGCATTTAAAAAAGTTCTAGCAAAGTTCGAAGTAAACTGATTGGGATTATGCTGAGGAAAATTAACTTAGAATTGAGACAAACGGAATCGATTGAAAGTGCAAAATAAAGTTTACTAATTCGCCAAAAAGTTGAGAATAATCTACTTATTTAGCTGTATATTCATAATTACTTCCGAGTATCTTATGATATAAAAATGCATAAAGGAAAAATATAGAGTTTTCTCATTAAATGCTATTAATTTTTTAAGTGTTTATGATGGTGTTATTTCGTGTCGTAACAATCCAAAACCTGTTTGTGCCACATTTGTTGAAATCTTTGCTGATCACATGACCTTTGTACAAAGTTAGTATTATTAATGGAAAGTATTATTAATGGTATCAGTATTATTAATGGAAATGGCCTATTTCTAAGAGCTCATGGAAAAAACTGTAAAAAAAAAAAAATCGAAGATGTAAGTTTTTAATTCATATATATCTCATTTTATTTAAAAAATAAATTCGTTAGTATTCGCTTTGAATTCTGAAAAATCATTAAACAGAATTCTTATGTATTATCCCCCAGCTAGAAAATATTCCTTCTGGAATGACAAGAAATATTTCCTCTCTTCTAATCCTCTCATTTCTTCGTATTAGTTTCTTCAAATGGTATTTATTTTCGTTGAGTATGTGATACAATCTCCCCTTGTGCTATTTCTCTCTCTCTCTCTCGCTTTCACAACTCCCAAAACCTCAAACTAAAAATATTTTGCCCTTTTTAAACTTGCTATCTTCGTCCCTCGAACGAAAAGAAGCTTATCGCGTTTCGCAGTTGAAAATAATTCGAAATTCGCATCCGAAAATGTATAATTTTGCAAAGGAAAAGAACTCATTTTATTGTAATTATAGGTGTTCATATTTCTTGAGTTGATTTTCTGAAATAGAAGCCGACCGTGTATTTCTTTGTCAACAAATTTACGATGCGTTTTCGAGATTGAAGAATTTGTAAAAAGAAAGAGAAGTTTTTTTTTGCAATATTTTCTTCACATTTGCTTATATTTCTTTTGCCTTTCCATTGTATTATATTTAATACATTGAAGCAGAGAAGCACAATCATACTTTCTTTAAATTCTTTCGTTTAAGGGAAAAAATAGAATGTGCCGTTTATTATCTCTTTTCTAGTATTTTTAAGTTGAAATATCGACGAAAATATTTCGTGAAATATATATATATACCTTTGAGTAGAAAAAGATAACGTTTGATAGTACTTAGTTCGTATTTTTTCTAAATTTAAGTGTCAGAAATATACAATTATATTTTTTAAAAATGGTTGTGCAAAGTAAATAAAATATTTTGTGATATGTTTCAAGCATGTATTTTTTTTTACCTGAATTGTTGATAGAATAGTTTTTTCTTCCGTATTAATAAAAATGAATCTGTTATTCAAAAGTTTTTGAATTAATTTATTTCAAGAATTCTTTTTTCTTTCCTATCTTTAATAAAATTTTAAAATTTTCATTTAACGTAATGTGAAGGAATATATCCCTTTTTTTTTCTTCTTGTAATGTATGGGAATTTGTAACAAATTTGACGACAGACAGCATTTTTTACAACGGTTGCTTGAAATGTTTATATTTTGGAAGTCTTTTTAGCGTAAACAATTTAATGATTGACTAATATTCGTTTTCCTTTAATTGAAGTTAAAGAAACAGTGTCTATATTTTTAAAAATCGAATTTGTCTAGAGGGAGTTTAAATTTTAACGATGGAAAATAGAAAAATAGTTCGCATTATTTTCAATTACGTAAGATATTTATACAAATTGAAAATTATTTCTAAAAAAGTTTTAATTGTGATTTTTTTTGGAAAAAGGCAACAATTATCTGACAGTGAATTATTGTAACTAATAACCTTACAGCTACCTTTTTGATAAAGTATAACTCTAATATGAAAATAGGTCCTTTTCCAAAATAAATAAATAAACGAAATCCTTATATTGCATTCTCAACTAGAATAAAAAACAATTTTGTATTTCTTGTACTCATGGATCTTTATTACCTAAAAAAATTAAATCCCGTCCCTCTATCTATTATTGTACTAATTTATCTATTTATGGACGTTGGACATAGAGTAAAATAAACTGCAAGAAAAAAGTATGTTTATTTACAAAGTGATGCATCAAATTTTTCCCTCTCTTCTGTGAATAAATCGTACAACAGCTTCACTCAATCAATACCGGAAATCTGAGCTACATTTTTCACGATAGAAAAAAAAGTACCTTACATCCCAACCGGACGGGCCGGATAATAAATAACATTAAAGGGAGAAAAAAAGCCGGACGGAAGGCGTCATTTTTCGTCCTGAAAATGACGATTTCGGGATTGGAATAAAAATTCCCGGAATAGATTTTCGGAGACTCGGGAATCAAAGACAAAGATAAAAGAGCTGGATTTCTAGAGATGGCTATTCCCGGACAATTGATATATTTCCAATCATTTTCTTTTACCGTATGTAGCTTTTTTTACATGGAAGTTTCTTTTATTCCCTTTTCGATGGGGAGAAAAGGGAGTTTTTTTGGTGAGACGACTGTGTTGGTTTGTTTAACATTTCGGAAACCGTATAGCATGGTCGAGATAGCGCTGTAATACACTGGTGCAATATTTCTCCAGGAATTATTATTTATTTTTGGGGATTTTTCTTATTTCTCCCTTTTTCTGGAGTTGGGATGTTTTGGGATTGAAAATTCCCTTTTACTGATGATGGTAGTTTGGGTGCTTCGTTTATCGCTTGCCTTTTCTCGTTTTGCATCTTGGGAGAATATGCAAGGAGAAAAAATATTTGTATCTGGAGATAAGTCTGTTATTTTTTTTTTATATTTTTCGTTTCCTTTTACGATTCTGTGGTTTTTGTGGTCTGTATACTTCTGGAAAAAATGCAAAACGTGTGCTTTAAAATATATTTACTGTAATCGCTGTGCCGGAGTCTTTTTGAGGGAAAAGGAATATATTTTTATTTTGTTTCTTTTTCTTTGATTTGTATTGTAATATAAATATCTCACTTCGGCACTTACCAATTCGTTCTCTTGTTTAAAAATATTTTGGGTGTTTTCGAAGTATATCTTTTTATCTTATTTATATTTTAAATAATCGTTTTTTTACTCTTTCTTCCGCTGTTTTTAAATATCTGCGAAGTGTTTAAATTAAATTAATAAATTTTCCCCCGAGAAATGCTCGGAATGTATAATAAAAGACAGCAATGGAAACATCAACATTTTCCAAACATGTTTATTTCAGTATCTTTCTTTTCAAGACGAATAAAAAAAAATGTTGCTGAATCTTCATTGTCTGTATTCGATATCATGTAGATAGACAAAGTTGTATTCATACATTTCTTGTATTTACTCCTTTAAATTTCCTTTTAAACATCATGGTTTGAGTTTCTAATAGATTAAGTATTTGTATTTTATTTATAAATGCTTGGAAAGCTTTTGTTCTTATAATGTTGCTGTGGAATTTTCTTACAATCATAAAATTGTCCTAAACTAAACTAGTATTATGAAAATTGTTGTAACGAAATACTGTTGATGGGATAAATACAGGATTGATTTTTGCTTTAAACTTTGTTAGCTCCGTATACTTACGAGGGTTGTTCAAAAGTACATTTTTTGTAACATGGACTATTCGCGGAAATTCCCTTTACTAATATCTAGGTATACCTATAATTTTATATGGCCGCGGTAGTCCAGTGGAATGATCACGGACTCGCAGCCGGTGTTGCTTTCGCCGAGTCGTGAGTTCGAGCCTGACGCCACTTAAGACCCGTCGTGTAGCTGTGCTGATACACGATACATCTGGTCGAGATCCCAAGTCCCCCTGTTGAGTATGATGTAAATGTTGAAAGAAAAAGAACACAATAAAAACTATTTAAAATTAATGATTACTTAAATCTAAATATTTAAGTAAAAATAGATATAAATTACAAAAATAATTTAAAAACAACAAGAGACACTAAAAGACAACAAGAGAAAATTGAAAAAAGAAAGTCATTTTAAAATAAACAAAATTGAATTAAAACTTCCACTGGATTAGAGGAGTGGATTTTTTGTTTGTACAGTTATTAAGATCAAACCTTCCCAATTAATCAAAGCTTTATTAAAAAAGACAACAATACACGCAAATATAAAATATTTAAAACCTACATATTTAAAAAGCAAAAACTATAATAATTTTTAAATACCTTATTATAGGCATAAAAGCAAAGAAAGAGAAGAAATTATGAATTGAATAAAAAGTAATTACCACAAAATTTAACTAGCATTGAAACAGACATTTTGCTCATAGATAAATTTTGGCGCCTTAACAATCAGTTTTCCAAAAATTAGTTCTGTTATTTATATACTTAAGTTAAAATTAAATCCACACAAAAATGACATTTTTTTTTTAAAAAAAATTGAAATAATGATAAAAACAAAAATTATATAGATTAAAAAGATTTAAAATCATTTGAAAAATTCATTATTTAAGAAAACAAAAATGAATATATTCTAAAAGGAAAAATTATTCAATTATATAATTTTTGAATTTTAAATTGGCTTTTGGAAATTTAATCTGGTATTCATCTTGAACTCTAATTTAATATTACGTAGGATATAATTATAATTTATATTGGAAGAAATTTATTTTTTCTGTACAGGCCCATGTGGGCAGTTGCCAACTCGAGCCCATCTATTGTGAAAACAAATGCGGTTCCAAGATCCCGCGGAGACAACACAACAACCATAGACAGCACGAGTGTTCCAAGAGGTTGGTACCCTGCAGGTACTGCCAGAAAGAATTTGTCTATGACACCGTACAGGTAATGAAAATAGTTCTTTTTTTTTTGTCTCCTTTTCTATATTTTTATAGGGGGAAAGTCGTTTTTCTACTCAATAATTAATAAAGACATTAATTCAACTTAATTTGCGATATTAAAAAGTTATTATCCTTTTTTAATCTATTCATACTATTTGAATATTTTTAATTATACTGTTACGTGTTGCTGATTCTCTATCACAGTGCAGGAAAAGTAACGCAATTAACATGTAAATTCTTTTTAAGCGAATCGAAATTTTATTTTGAGTCTCTCTCTCTCTCTCTCTATATATATATATATCCAAAAAAATCGAGAAAGGGGCATAAGAGTGTGATAGAAATGTGTGTATATTATATAAACTGCTGTTTGTAGAAAATGCAACACCATGAAGGAATCATCAGAATCAAATGAAATTCGCAGCAAATGTCAATTATAGGATATTATGCAAATTAATAAAGTTTCAGAGCCATCGCGCGTGCGCGGCGCGCGCAGCGCCCTCTGAATTGATGCTGAAAGCGTATAAATAAAGTGCTGTAGCGGGACGTTGAAAAAAGTCTATGATTATTTGTTAGTGGCAAACGTTTAGTGAGACCTGAGTATGCCTCCACGACGGAAGAATAAGAAATTCAAGCAACTTACGGAGTTTGAACGAGGGAGGATAATCGGCCTTCGAGAAGGAGGATTTTCCTATCGCGCAATAGCAGCTCGTATGCAGCGGAACAGTTCCACAGTGATGCGAGTTTGGAAGCAGTGGACCGACGAGCACCGAACAACTCGAAAAACAGGCACTGGACGACAGAAGGTGACGTCAGAGCGCGATGATCGACACCTGCTCCGCATGGCGGTGAATGATCGCACAGCTTCCTCCAGGCAGCTGGCAGCACGTTGGTCTACTGCTACAGGTGTACAATTGTCGGCTTCGTCAATTCGTCGTCGTCTGCTGCGCCGTGGATTGCGTGCAAGGGTGGCTTTATACAGGATTCCCCTCACGGCGAATCATCGACGGCTGCGTCGGCAGTGGGCTCTTGAGCACAGAGACAGGCGAGCTGATTGGCACCAAGTTGTCTTTTCAGATGAATCACGCTTCAATTTGTGGACCCATGATGGCCGTGTTCGTGTTAGACGTTATGCCGGTCAACGCTGCCTTCCTGAGTGTATTATTGAACGACATAGTGGTCGAACACCCGGAGTTATGGTCTGGGGTGCGATTTCGTATCATGGACGATCCAATTTGATACGAATTGAGGGTAATCTCAATAGCAACAGGTACGTCCGTGAAGTGCTACAGCCCGAAGTCGTTCCTTTCCTTCAAGGCATCCCTGGAGCTATCTTTCAGCAGGATAATGCACGCCCACATGTTGCGCGGACTGTTCGAGACTTCTGTTCAGCACAACGCATGCAACTTCTTCCTTGGCCTGCTTATTCACCGGATATGTCGCCTATTGAGCACGTGTGGGATATGGTTGGTCGGCGTCTCGCTCGTGATCCGCGTCCTGCAGTTTCCAAAGACGAACTTTGGTTGCGCATACAAGCGATATGGAATTCTCTTCCTCAAGCAGATATTCAACATCTGTTTGACTCCATGCCACGTCGTATAGCAGCACTTATTGCAGCGCATGGTGGCTGCACCAAATACTGATTTCGGACGCTTAATTTGTTTCTTTTGTTTTGAAAATTTCATCATTTATTTGTATCAGTACAAGTCGTTTCTGCATTAAATTTCATTTGATTCTGATGATTCTTTCATGGTGTTGCATTTTCTACAAACAGCAGTATATATATATATTTCTTTTAAGAAGTTCATTACACTTAAATGTGTTTATTTCGTTTATTTTTCGTGCTTATATAGTCCTTTTTTTAATTTTACAATTTATTAATTTAATTAAATTAGAATTTTGCAATTTAATTTTAAATTTGGTGAGGACAATTTGTTGGGATTTCCTGCTCAAGTATGTTGTTTTCGCCTGTGTGCGTGAAATTAAGACAAGGCACGTGCTCCCGTACCCACACCTATATCCGCTGTTGTATATATACTTTTAGTAATCATTTTAGACAATTTTGGATTTGTCTCGAAGCATCTAGTTTTATCGCCAAACTTGACAATAGCAACTGTTGGTGATCTCATTTGACAGCAATTTTGTCGCCTCTCCTACATATTCAATATTATTGATTTGAATTTTCTCTCCTTATCTAACTACAAACTACCTTTCCGGTCACTGTAACACTTCGGCTGGGAGGAGAATAAAGTCTAAACTTTTCGTTAGAATATATTACAATTACCGAAATCTATGAAAATTACATTTCTCTGAAAAATTTGACGATTAATATGCGATACAAAATATGCAAAAGAGAATATTTAAAGTTTAGTATTAGAAGAAATTAAATATACCTGAAATTTTTTTGTTTCTTTCTAAGATTTTACAATAGCTTATTTGAAACATGAGAAATACGAGTATGTAAACTTGTGATAAAATTACTTGTTGTACATTCTGATTTTCGATCTGATAGTCTAACAATGAGAAATATTCTTCTGATAAGTTTTATACTATTTAAGTCTTCCATCCTTAAAAACTCAACTTAAGTCCTTAGCTTTATAAGCTTGTCATGTACCCAGGCAAAAGATGCACTCTATATTGTGACTTGTTGAAGGAAATAATGCTTCAATAAAGGCCAAACGCTCAAGTACTTTGCTTGTAATGAAAATTCGTCCTCTTATTATTATTGTTTAAAATTATGTATATTATCTGTGTGTAACTTAAACCAAACAATAAATTATTGTTACAGTAAAGGCAATTATTCAAAACTGGCTCTTCTGGACGAGGAAATTAAAATTGTTTGCATATTAATATTGATTATTATTATACAAATAAAAATACTTTCTCATTTTAAGACCTTTTGGCGAGTCATATCTATTGCTTCTGGGAGTTATTTAAGAAGTAGGTTTAGAAAAATGAACAGTTTTGTATCCTTCACTTCTATACCAAAAAGCTTTCTTTGAAACAAAGTTTTAATTGATTTTTGAAATGTCATTTTGTATGAAAAGATCAAAACCAATATTTATCTATCATTTGATATTAAGCTTCTACATAGTCTATTGTTCATAATTCAATATTACGCTTGAAACGAGTGTACAAGGCCGCAAACGTCTTCTGGAACGCCTCCACCTACCGTTGCCTCTTCAATTTCAACTTCGGTAAAGAAAAATAGTCCGGAGGGTCATATCTAGTGAATACAGGGGGTGGCTTATGAGCACAACCTTCATGGCAAAATATGCTGCCTAGGATGGATTTTGTATCGTTGTGCAAGGTATCGATATCCACTGTTCAACAAATATGGCCTTGCGTCACATTGGTTTCAAAAGCCGATGCCTCAGTCACAGTGTCACCTATACGATGAAATTCTGTTGCTCAACATTTTCAACATTTCGACTCAAACATAGACGACTTGATCTCTCATCGTCTTCGGTTGAGTCTCTATACAGCTTTAAATCGCGGAAAACCACTCAAAGACTGAAGAACGACTCAAAGCATCGTCACCATATGCAGACGCAATCATTTCGTATATTTCTATGGCCGATTTTCCAATTTAAAATAAATTTTGATGTTCATTCGTTGCTCCATTTTATTTTTCGATAACAACTCTTATATTTCCCCCTTCCCCCCCTTTTGTAATGTTTTTCATACTTACTTTTGTAAACCCCGTGCGATACTTTGTGCTGCGCGGGGATTTTTTGGTGTTTTTATTAAAAAAATGATACATAAACTCTCAAAAAAGAACGCTGCTAAGTCGATACTGGTCAGAAATTAATGCAACTGTTTGATATGCTTAGCTGAAGGTCTTTGCTACGTCATCCTGTTGGTCTTGTAGAAATAGCGCCATTTGTACTTTTTACAAGAGAGCAGGTGCTCTAGTACTTTCTGAATACTCTGCGTAAAAATATCAGTCCATATCGTGTTTGAAGCACACTGATCTTGAATGTGTTTCTTCTCTTTCAGAGTAATCATTTCTTCTTTTTAGTTAATCTCTGATATAGGGCATTTAACGTTCTAATGATATATTATTGAATGTTTGTGTTTTTCCTTTTGTCAGATTCATACTCCCAAGTGTCCTCGCTTGCCTGTGTCCTGTCCTAATCGCTGTGATGTCCTCAAGATCGCCAAGGAAGACCTCGAGGTTCACCTCAGTGACCACTGCACAGCCCTCACTCTACCCTGCACCTTCAAGGACATGGGGTGCAAATTCAAAGTGAGTAATTATTTCAGTATTTTATTGCTTTCTTTTTGAAATAAATACAGTTGTAATATTCATCAGCCTGTGGAATTTGCTGTTTTTAATAAACACGATGACGCTCCCGCTAGGATGCATTAGCTATCTTTATTTTAGAGTCTTCTAGTCATAAACTCGAGTCTTCTAGTGTAAAACTTTGATCACATGTACATGCTCTCATGTGACCGTGGTAGCCCAGTAGTCATGAACTCGTGGTCAGCAGTGATTCCTTCGAGTCGTGTCCGAGTCCAGGTGCCACTGAAGACCCGCCGTGTAGCGGAATTAATGCACTTCAAAATCTGTCGGAAGTTCTCCCGTTGACGTGAAAGTTAGGAGAAGGGCGATGCTAGCTCAGGTGTCGTCTTCGTCACATGACCGAGACTCAAAATTATGAGGTTCATCGCTCCTGTTGTTTTAAAAAACTATCAATTCATTCTCTTATTTCCTTCCTTCCTTGCATCTAGTGTAAAACTTCGATCACATGTACATATTTTTTGTTGATTAACGGGTTAGTTTGGTCAGCGGTCGGCAAATTAAGACCCCCAGGTTAAAATTTGTTCTTGCTATAAAATGTTGCAACAGCGTTTTTCGGATCTAGATGTCATTGCTAAAGACATTTCCATATTTCAAAATCCATTTTACTGCCTGATTGAGGAACTTCCGGCTGAAAGTCAATTGGAAAGTGATTGATCTACAAAATTATGAATGATATGTTAACAACAATGTTTAAAGGAAGGGATTCCCCACCCAATTCTATAAATATCTTTCGGAAGATGGAATACAGCCAATTCGAATAATATGCTCGGTAATTTATAACTGTATAAATCCCCGAATGTGAAAGGATATTTTCAAAAGTGAAGTATGTGAAATCGTAATACAGATCATTAATAACAGATGACCATTAGCAAACAACTTTACAGAAAGGAAGTACTAATTTCGAACTCCAATATGATGAAATATTGTCTCAGAAGAAAACGCATTCATCGCAATAGTACAAAATTTAACCATTGCTATAATACATTTTTGAACAAATGGATATATTTTGTGTGTTTGTGTGTTAGCATGTGTATATAAATATTATGTAAAATGTCACTTGCTAGTGAAAAAATTGGAACTGTTTTTTGTTCTTGTTGCTGTATGAGTAGAAATACTTGTTCGAATATACTTGAGTTTGCTTACCTTCCCCTTCAAGCCCAAAAATGTTTTAAGATAGGGCCCTTTCCAAAAAAAAAAAAGTTTGTTTGTTAGACTTTTTATTTTTTACGTATGTGAATAGCTCTTTTCTGTTGAGAGTGCATTTGTTGCAACTAGGAATACATGAATTAGCGTGAATAAAAAAAACATGATAGTCAATGAAGTTGAAATAGATTTAAAATGTATTTTATTTTTATAGTTAGCTATAATTTTCAAATATTTAATATCTCTGGCGTTTTCCATCTTTCAGTGAGGACAAGATTTACGACCGCGAGGTACTAGAATGATGCTTCTATTCACCAGTGGGGCTTACATTATTCATTAAACAAGGGGTCAACCAACTTAATAAATTATAAAAAAAATAATAAATACTATATATTTAAGAAATAATAAATAAAAGTATTGTTTTGAACCTGCGATGGCGCTTTCCTGCAAAATTATTCTCATGTTTGGAAAAAGACATTCACTGCGGTTTTGTTGTATACCAAGGAAGATTGAAGCAACGACCTCTGACGTTGATGACCAAATGGTTGTTTTCGGAAATGATGAAACTTTTGTGAAATTTCCATTTGGAGAGGAGTTAAGGATTTTTCCGGAATTTTCTTTGTGATGTCACACCTGGCTGGGATTGCAATAAATGCACGGAGCTTCGGCATCTGCCTTTGACTGACTTTGGAATTTTGTCTGCATTGCAAGTAGTTAGCTGATGCGCTGAACGATATTAAAAATGCCTTTACTGTTTACTAGTAATTTTGCTATTTGTATTGCTAATCTGTAGTGCTGTTTTTTCCTGATTGTGCTTTTAACCCTTACAAGTTCTGCTACTTGTGTTTTGTCTTTTCCGTAATATTTGTGAATAAAGTATCATTCTCCATAAGACCTCCTCTTTGGATTGTTTTCTCTGTACACCCGCCGGACGCGAATTACGAATTTGTAACAGTATCAAGCAACGAATGAAGTACAAGTAACAAATTATCAAACAATAAATAAATTTGTCCATAATCCCATCAATACGTCATATCAAATTCTTTCTTCATTTTTGAACTCTCACAGTATATCCTATATTGGAGGACTATTTTCCTTGATTATTAAAAATTGAAGTAAAATAGTATTTTCTATATCATTCCCTTATTTTAAATCATGAATATTTTACAAAGCAGTCCAGCGTCATTGTTTAATTTCTGAGTTGTTAATTTTCTATCTCTTTTTAAAATTCATTTTGGCAACACGAATTTGATCCTAGACTCTGTAGTTTTTGAAAGATAAATATTTTAATTGTTTAAATTATTTTCATCTAGCTAATTTTGATTTAATAATATTTAGAAACATTTTCTTAAAAAATCTTAATTGTAAATTAAATGAAACATCAGAATACGTTTAGTTAAAAATTTAGCTTGAAAGATTACTAAACAAAACTCTTAAAAAACAAATAGTTTCATAAAACTTTATCTTCACTTAAATAAATTGATATGAAACAATTCCTTTTGTGTCGTTGTTTCTAAAAACTCTGGACCTTATTACTTTCGTTACTCAACCTTTACAATTTAATTTTCACACCTTGACATTTTCGAATGAAAAATAAAAACAGTAAATGTTCCGGAACTTGATCAGAGAACCGAACTTCCGCGCTTTTCAGAATTTGTCATCTCAGAGGAACTATTGGAACTTTTTACCTGCGACTCATCAAGACATAACCTCATGTGTGGAAGACAGTAAATTAAAAAGCCATATCAAGCGAACACACAGTTGAGATAAGAAAATTAATTAATTCTGAAATGACTCAACAAATCAGCGCTGTTTCCTGTCGTCCGGTAGTTTGCCTTTCGACCGCCTTGTCAGGATCCAGGTGTTCTTTGTTTACGGTTTTCCCGCGCTCAGTTTACGAAGAATTATTCGTTTGTTCTAGGTGACAATGCTCGTTCTCGAATTTATCAGTTGGTGAAATCGTCAAGATTATTAGATTATTTAAATGAATTAGTATTTCTATACATTGTTTTTCTAATTCTTATATATTATTCCCCGTGAAGAAACATATGAATGATTTCTTAAATCATTTGCTTTTCTTATCTGTTAAGAAAGGATTCTTTGTGTACTATTTTTCTCTTCTGATGTTATTGTTTAATTATGGATATATATATATATATCTTTGTACTTAAAATATATACTAGTAATATGTTAGCTTTCGTTCTGATGGAACAAATGTTTTTTGGAAGCTGTTTGTTTTTCTCCTGAAAAATTACTTTGGCAAAGTTAACTTCGAAATTTTTTAATGTTTATTTAATTACTTTTGATTTGGAAATCTGAGACTAAAAAACAATTACAGAAGCTATAAGTGTGTGCGAAATTTCAAAATTGAACGTTGTTAAGTGCAAAACCCGGGATCCCCTAAGTCTGCTACTTCTTGAGCATGCCATAGTATCGTTTTGTCATTGGAGTTACACATGTATGCAAATTTTCAGCCCTATATTCGATGATAGGAAGTGAATTAAATCTCAAGTATAACTTTCGAACTGGAAATATATATTTTTTTTCCACTTAGATCTGAACAAAACAAATTCGAATCTTGTAATATGTAACTTACATGAGTGCTGTCCTAATATTGCTTATGTTTTTGTTTCGCACATCCATTATTACACTCAGTTTTATTTTAAATGCCGGGTTTGTATTATTCATAAATCCGAGAGGTCCTTCTCAGATTATTGATTCGAAAATTATTTTTGTTTTGTACTTGTATCTTATTTTTCATTATAAAGTGCTAGAGGTAGGCCAAAATGTTTTAAAAGTCAATACCCCTGCAATATTTCGCATTGCCTTTGGATACAATTCTTACCAGGAATTGTAACAACAATGTAAAAAGGCTGACTAAGAAGGGAATAAAGGGAGGAAAAATGCTTAATTGGGAGCTCGTTTTTCTCTAAATTAGATGCATCAAGGCCTTTTTTTTTTTTTAAAAAAAAAAAAAAAAAAAGAAAATCTATGCTTTGCTCATAACCGTGATATTGCTTAGGACATTTTTTTTTGAGTATGCTGAGCTTAAGACTTCGTAGGTGACGCTTTCCGACACTTTCAGGGACGGTTTTGTTACGTTGACGGATAAAAAGGGCGATTGACGTTGAGTGTCGACTGCAATTCGTAGTTCCAAACCAAACTTTATATCTGAAGAAAACTCTTATGGCCTTATTTTACGGTGCCTTTAACAACGAAGCCAAAAGGGACCCCGAATTAGTTATCAAGGACTGTTGTTCCTGCCGTTGTTGATGCGAGCCTCCGCAAAGCATATATTAATGTAAATGACCAATTTGAATGAAAGTGATTAAAAATAGTATTCTCTTCTTTGAAAGAGTATTCTTAAAAGAGTAATTTACAATATACTATATTCTGTTCATTGAGTGATAGAAAACAAGGTTAAGTTACTGTAAAACATAAAATTTAATAAAATAAAAAGTAAACAGGTATTTTATCGCCATGTACTATCGAATTATACAGAACCTTATCCAAATATCATCTCTTACAGGGCACCCGCTCAGCTTTGGACCAACACCTCGAAGATGCCACCAAACCCCACCTACTCCTGGTCTGCGGGGTCGTCTCTAGACAGCAGCACCACATCAATGCTCTGAGGACAGCCATCCAAGGGTTGACCCTCAACACCTCTGGCACTTTACTCTGGAGGATTGGTGACTATAGCCGGCGATTGGCCGAAGCCAGGGAAGGATATGAACTGTGCAGTACCCCCTTCTACACCAGCCAGTACGGCTACAAATTGATGGCCACTCTCTTCCTCAACGGGAATGGGGCCGGCGAGGGCACCCACCTGTCCATTTACATCAAAATCTTGCCTGGAGAGTACGACGCTCTGCTGCAGTGGCCCTTCAGCCATACGGTCACTTTTATCTTGTACGACCAATCCAACACTGCGGAACAGGCATGCAATGTGGTTGAAAGCTTCGTGCCTGATCCTACGTGGAAGAACTTCCAAAGACCAAGCAAAGAACCGGACGCCCTGGGTTTTGGCTTCCCAAGGTTTGTGTCCCACGAGGTGTTGAAGAAACGGAGCTACATGAAGGATGACGTAATGTATATCAAGGTCAAAGTAGATGGGAATAAAACCATCGCGGTTTGACCTTGATAGAATGGTCACTGACACACTAGTAAATGGTAACTTTTGATACTTGATGACGGAATTGTTTAATATTATAGGAAAAGTGGTGAAATATCGTTGTTTGATAATGTACTGTCACGGATTTAATACATTGATGTATCGTTATTTGAACATGGATGATGACATGTCTCATGCAGAATCGCCACTAGTGGCTGAGACTTTTGACGCTTGATGATCAAATATTGGTTCTGTTTCTCGTGATTACAGGAGATCCTTCCTTAAAAAAAAATAATGCAATTAAATTATTATTGTTTTGAATCTAGTATCGGTATTTTGATGAAGGATGATCAAAATATCTTAACCTATCAACATTCGAATGATAGTGTGAAAAATGTAGCCGATGATTTATTTGGAATAATACTTACTATTTGAGTTATATAATTCGTATTTTTTTTTGGTTGATAGACAAATAAAAAAATATATTATTCATTTGATTAATACACCGAATACTATTTACGGACGAAGTGGTTACTGTTATCGAAATGGCAAAAAAAATAAGGTAATAAAGTAGATCACATCATGAAAGTAAGTCAAATAACGAGTCATTATTTAGAAACTACAAACTTTTATTTATTAATTTCTTATTTCTGACAGTTAAGATTTTAATTATTTTAACAAACAACCACTCCGACTTACTCTGAGGGCAGGCGGAATTTGCCGAGGATCTCGCAATACAGAATGCTTTAGGTCATCTCGAAATACAATCAAGGGGTTTGAGTTGAATATTAAATAAAAGTAAAACTCGAAGTTTTGGTGTAGGCAGTGAAATTAACTTGTTAAAAGTAGTAAAAAGGTGATGCGCACGCCTTATAATGTACTCTTGAATAATCACCAAGACAAGAGAAAAGGGGGAATCATCACCCGATTTCAAACCACACTGTCATCATACCCTGGAGTTTTAATAGTCAGTCAACTTACTTTCTACGAGGACAGCATCTCTGAATAAAAGAGAAAGAAAAAAAAGAGGGAGGAGAGGGACCGTCACAAATTGCTCACACAATGCATGGGGACACCGATTTATTATCTCAGGTAATCATTATCAAATTAAAATTAATTAAATGTAATTACATTGAAATTCAATAACTAACAAATAATCATAAGTGTTTTCTTAATATATATATATATTAATATGACTGGATTATCAGATCTTGTAGGGGCATGGAACTGTCTTATAAAGTATCAAATTGTTGTTTGAATATCGAATTAAATAACAAATTGTTACACACAAAAGTGCCATTATTTGATCATCAAAAGGTTTTGTGCATGTATTTGGATTTCAAATATTGCATGTGTATAAATGTGCTTTCTGTTGAAGTCGTACAATCATCTTTAATGTTTTTGGAGAATTAAATTTTGCAAATGTAAATGCAATTTGTAAATGTTTTTAATGCAGATTGATATTTGTTAAGAATGTTTATCTATTTCAAAAGAATTGTAATGATCTCAATAAGAAACTGATGGAACTAATGGAGATATATATAATATAAAGTTCTTTTTTAACGACTGATTTCATGTTTGGTGCTGAAAAGTTTTTCAAAAGAATGATTAAATAATGAAAGAAATTGCCTTTTTTTTTTTTTTTTTTTTTTTTTTTTTTTTGTAATGCTAACGGAATTAGTTATTTCGATCACAACGATTTTGTATTTATGTATATATTATGTTGCTTTTTTGAAATCAAAATTGTATTGTATTATCCAAGTTGAATTTGTTTTTATTTTAAAATCTGCTTTTTGACTTTTTAAAAATATTTCGTAGAATATGTAAAGTACAATATATTTCTCTTATAAAAATCACATTTTAAGTTATTGTTGATGTCATGTGATTAATAAAAAAAAAAATTCTGTTTTATTTACTTCTGGTATCAATGAAACATTAACAAATATTTTCCGTTTTGGATTTTATTTAATTCCGAAACCTACGATTTCTATGTGTGTTATAAACAAAGTTCATTAACAATTAATTAATTACAAGTCGCGTGACAATCAATTAAAATCGTATCATAAATCTGATTACTAGTCATTTGAGATGGAAAGATTTTGATCAATTTCGAACAAAAATACTTACTACTTTAATTTGCTCAACATTATTTCAAAAGTATTTAAATATCTACTTAAAAATAAATCTTAACAAATTTTACAAATCTTATGTAACCTATTATATCAGTTGAAAGACTACTTAATTGTGTATATTATATCATTATATGTTTCTGATTTACGTTTCTTAGCCGAGATTTGATGTTTAATAATAGATAATTTGAATATATGAATGCGTATTGTGTTAAATATTTCAATAATCAATACTCATTTTTAACTTATCTTTATTATTATATTATGTATGTTATATTATGCATTATTAAATACTGATCCCATTATAATGTTCACTTGTTTTAAACATATTATTACCATTTTACGTGTTTCACATTTGATTCGCATTTTGTAATTATTTTATTCGCATTTTTTAATCAGTTCAAAAAGTTAATTGTTCTAACTACATAATGATTGTGTGGAAAACGTTTGTACTCTCAATTAATATTTAATTCATTCTTAACAACAGTTTTTTCTATTTTTTTTTAAATATGTATAGACTTGTATACATTTGTATCTTAACTTTGAAAGTTAGTTTTCTCATTGTATTTGTACATTTCTGTGTTATCGATATGTTAGTCATTTTTTTTTTATCTCCCCTATGCTGTTACTTTCACATTCATGTACAAAAGAAGTCGTTTTTTTTTGGGGAAGACCAGTGTAAACTAGTCATTAACTCATCTGTAGTGATTAGAATCTGATTGAAAATAAAAATTTCTGTATAGAAATCATGATTGTTGTTCCATGTGTGATTTGTGTACTTTATTATTTAAAAAATACAGAATAAATTTCATTTTGGTCGTTATATCAAAATCATGACTCAAGGCTCAAAAATTTTTTTTTTTTATCAAATGATCGTTTTTTAAATTCCTACTATTAGCTCACACTCTTCCTATATATATCTTGTTTAAATTTTCAATGGTTAATAAAATACTTTTTATTCATCCACTCAAGTTCAAATACATTTCTTTAAACTTGTAGTGGATGACACTTGATGTTAATACAGTTTTTTCAAATTTTAATTCATTTAATTGGTGGAAATGCAATTTAGCCAAACTGCTTGGCGCGATTTCAAAAATTGCCAAACTTGGCGATTTTTTTTGGCCGAACGTTAAGTCCGCGAAGCTGACCAAGGTAGCCACATTTGACAAAATACCGCCAAATTATTCCTGTCGCCAAAGGTGGTTGGGCTAAACTGCATTCCAACCATTTAATTTACCAGATGAATTAAGAAACAAGTCAATGCTTCTACTATGTCATTTGTCTAGCAATGGCAAAGTTGGTAGAGTGTCGGCGTAGAATCTTCGTGCCTTCGGATCGAATCTCGTCGAAGCATAATTTTTTTTTCATTTGATTTTCAAATAATTAATTTTAGTTTTATATTAATTAAAACTAAAAAAAATATGGGAGAAAAAAATTTCTCTTATATAAGATATTTAGCAGGATATAAATTTAGGAATAAATACCATCAGTGACGAAGCGTGTAGATCGCTGGAAAAAAATTTCTTTTGCCACTTAATATTGTGATAATGGCATATGTATAAACATATTTATATTGATTGTAATTATTTAATGAAAATTAACTAAAATAAATTTCTCTTTGTTGACCTAAGTAGGAATTGACTTAATTTTTTTTATATATTACTTGTTATCTTGCAGTTGTTGTTGTCATGGTAACGCAGTTGAACCATGTGCGGATCAGCTATTTTTAAGTAGAAAATGTCCCCGAATGTTAGCATAAGTTCAAATGAGTATTACACGTATATATATATATATAAATAGCAAGATCCTTTGACTTTAACGACTCTCAGCACATGTGTAGTTTTATCAAGACACACGTGTATACACACATATATAAATTGCAGGATCCTTTGACTTTGATGACGTACAGCAAGTATGCAGTTTTTCTAATTGATGTTTGAGTTTCATATTTCATTTCAATTTAAAGTATTAAAAATTATATGAAATTCTGAACGTTTATATGGAGGACAAAATTGATGGATTCAATTAGGAATGAAGAATAAATCGAAATATTTTGCTTCTTAAAAGATACTTGAACCGAAATACAGAACGATTATAAAAAATAACCAGGTTTGAATTTACTATATTTCAAAAAGCATTATCAGTATGAAAATGAGTGATACTTCTTTAAAAAAAAAAATGATAAACCGTTCAATTTTGTTTTTAAAACAGTTACAAACACCTTATCTGCATACATCCACATAGTGCTTCAAAATTTCTGGGTGCATATGGAGTGAAATCAGTCCAACACAGAAGGATAAAGGCAAATGACACTTTATTCGCAAATATTCAAGACAGGACGACGCACAGGATCTTGGACAGAATAACAGCTTAAACATAAAAACAACAACACTTACACTGATTTGCTACACAACAGGAACAAAGACAACACTTGTAGTCATGACAGTCGTTATTGTATCAGCAACCTTCAGCTCACCAGTTTACTAGGTCTCCAAAATTCTCCGCAGCTGCACTTCCAAGGCAGATTCCGACAGTTTTCGGTTGATTTTGCGAAGATTCACACAGCTACACTACTGCCGTTCCCCGGCAGATCCATTTCATCAATGTCAATCTCCTCCGGTCGATCGATCTCTCCGCTTTTCATAGGAGCTCCAGCCAGGTGTTATGTCACAGGGACTATTCAGGAAAAGTCTGTAACTTTCTTCCCAATGGAAATATCGCCTAGATATCAGCATTGACGAGAAACATCTTTTATCATCAAGTTTCTCACCAAATTCCTTGCCAAGGATGAAAGGGCCATTATTTAAACTTTCCTTGACTGATTGATGATATAATTGTAAATGTCTCTTTTCCTTCATAAGAGAACCGTTGCAAGGAAGCGTCATCTCGGGTTCTTTGCAATAGTAATCCTTTTCTCGCCATAGACGTCGGAGCTTGTCATGATAAATGTTCATACTGAATGAGGTGCAATTTCGGACATAAATCACCGACGTAATAGACACCTAAATCTACGGGTTGAATGTATTCCCAACTCAAAAAATTGCCTCGTATTCTAGCTAAGACACCCCACTCAGAAATCACGTCTGGTAATACAAAACGACTAAAATCCAAAATTTCGATTATAGATTGTCCATGACATTAATGGAAACATTCCAATTGACACCCATTGCAACATAATAATTATAATCTGTTGAAATATTGGCTAGAAAAAAAAACTTTCACTTAAAATGCAGTGTTATTCAAAATGAATCATGCGATTTCAAAATTCCATATTTTCAAAAATTAACGACTTATATCCATAAGTAATACCTGAATACAAAGGAAAAATGAGGAAGATTTTTTAATTGTAAGCCTTTGGTGCCATGATTGTCTGTACCGTTTCTAAGCAGTCTAATTTGCCACTTCACTGATTTGTCCAATGATACTTTGAAGTCATAACAAACCGTTTTGAGTCCTTACACTCCGAAATCAAACGCTGTGTAGCAGAAATTCATTCAGTTATTCGCTTTGCACAAAGCGCTTGATTCGCCGCCAAATGATGCAACGCCTTGATTTGCATATCAGGAACCGCTTGATAGCTTGTGATAGGAAACTGCGAATTAGACTTCTCTTTCATACATTCCATGCAAAACGTATTATATCGATTGACTATTTTGTGAAATACCACTATTTTTTTTTCGGGAGGGAAGGGGTGAGTAAAGAAAATTTTGGACATGAGTGTATTAAAACAAAATGAAGAAGTATCTCCTTCCAAAAGAAAGCGAAGTAAGTTCTTCATAATTTTAAATAGGGCGGAATCCTCTCTGGGAAGATTCAATGCCTCTTTTCACACCAAACGCGAAGTTAAACTTAGCTTCAACTATCAATATGATTACTCATATGAGATAAAATTTGTTATGTGATTCCAAATTAAAATGAATTAGGTTCAGTGAGAGTTGAGCAAAAGGCGCGTCACATTTTACTAATTTATTTAATTTTATTTTAAAACTTAAAATAATCATTATATAAAAATAACATAAAATATATTAAAATTAAGTACCAATATTTCGTAAGTAAGTTGAGTGGAGGGAAACTGAGAGATTAAATTAAAGAAAAGTGTAATAACTCGTATACTGGTGACCAAAATTTCAGCATAATACACAAATTACGAAAAGATGTGAGAAATATTGGTGATTTTATTCGAAATAACTTGGGAAGAATCATCTGTTGAAGGTGAAACTTTGTTTGTATGCAAAATATTTCAGACAGAGTGTGACGGCTCTGTCCGCGATCTTGTCACTAACAGTGCTCTTGGGGAATTTTTGGTCCTTAGAAATTATTTTCATTAGAAAGCTTCCTCCGTATACCGTGGCCTGCTCATTCACCTGATTTGAATCGAATCTTACCGAGTATGCGTATTATATGGTCGGGAGACAACTTGCAATCCATCAAACTCCTTTCCACAACAGAATACTTCGAACGCTTGAAAAGTCCCGAACTTCACAACACTTGAAACTCTTTGAGCTCACGACTCATCTACAATGTCATAGCAAATATGAGAAATCATTATTCAGCGTGCCTGGGTATCAGAGGTTACCATAGAATTTATTAACTACATCACTATTTTCTTATTTCATTTGTTTTTCATTAAAGTGTAAACTTCTCTTTTGCTCAGTTTTTTTTTTTTTTATTTTTCCAAACTGTTTCTTTGGATAATAAAAGTGATTACTATCGTTCTTTCGCATTGTTTTATTTTACAACCATTTTACACTCGCTTATCGCGTTTCCCTCCTTCCGACTTAGATTTACTTCATTATTCACATAATTACCAATTCTGCTTGACTTTTGGGCGCCAGTGTATGGGGCTTATTTTAGTGTATCAACATTGAATATAACTTACAGAATTAATAACGCAGATTTTTTCGCGATTAAAGAACTAGTATCTACTTTTTTTGAATTGAAAATAAATACATATATCTATTAAAAAAAACTTTAAAAAAAATCGGACGCTTTACTAATAGTTATAAAAATAAATGTAAGGATTTGTCTTGAAAATATAAGTTAAAAGAATTGCTATGAAATATTTGATCTTTGATGTCATAATGAAGAACCGTTAAATCGACATAGATTTAATTTGATCAAGATGCTTTATTTATCAGAAATAGCAGCAAAAATAGCTATGATAAAAAATCCAACAATTGAAGTAGTTCAAGACAATCCGATTTCTATAACGTGAATTCTTTTTAACTTCCCATTAGAACTCTTTGAACAAAATTTTTTTAAGTGCATCCATGCACCTGCAGGCAATCTATTAGATGTCCATTTGCAGTTGTCTTTGACATTTCAAGAATACAATTCATTTTATCGTTCTCTTTTGAGCTACTGTCGTTATAATAATTCCAAATTTCGGGAAATTTTCATAGAGATGTATAGGATTTTGAAAGATTTTTTTCTTTTCTTTTTATACAAGAGGGGGGGGGGGCCCTTTTTTTATTTTTTTTATTTTTTTCCTTTTTTTTTTTTTATGGGTTTTTTTTTTTTTTTTTTTTTGATTTTTAATCATGTTTTAAATATTATTTAAAAAAATTAAAGCAAATTAGAGAGAATATTTTAAGAAAAAATCACAAAATAAAATTATTTTTCTTAAGGACAATATTGTCAGACTTTTCTTTCAGTGTTGTTATCAAAGTCTCCTCCATCACTTCCAAGCAAGATTACTTAATATTCACTACTTTCTAAGAATCAATAAGAACATCGTGTTAGTCACGCTGTTGTATATGGATTAATTAGTGTGTGGTGTAACTTTTGTTACCATACGTCCCTTTTATTGGTAGCCTGCTCGTTGCCCAAGTACAGATTCGGAACTCAGAAATATACCGTTTTCAGAAAGGGAACAAACCCATTGAAATAATTTTTTTTTTAAAGTCACTTATGCATCCTGAAAATGAATATTTTCACTCTTAAATAAGTTTAAGAAAAGAAAAAACTTAGTAGTAGAGCAAGTCGCAATTTTTAAAGCAGTGTAAATATTATCAAAGTGAATGTTAGAAATTTGCCAAGATTTTCATTATTATTTGAAATCAGCACCAAATACATCGAGTAAATAATGAACTCATTTAAATTATTTATGTTTACATGTTGATACCTCTCTTTTTCATTGATAAATAAGAATTATGGAGAGCGTTTTTTTAATACATACATTATTATCTTAAAATTAGTAGATATCCCGTTTATGGAAAAATTAAATGATCGTACGAATAATTATTGCCCAAAAATTAGCAGTTGCCTAGTTCAGTGGAGAAAAAATAATCACTTCAAGTATAAGAATCAATAAATTTGTGGCAACAATAATAAAAAGCTAATATTTAAAAGTTATTCGCATATCGTGCTGCCATCTAGTGTGTAACTTCGAGAAATCCCTTGAGTCGTACAAAATGGTTTTCGGGATAATAAGACTTAAAACCTCTCGAGTAAAACAAAGTGGTTTCCGGTGGAATAAATTTCGAATCCGAAAATCCCAGTAATAATAAGTCTCAACTAATTCGTCTGTCACATTTTACCCTTTTTTTTCTGAATTTTATTCCACATCCATATAATCAGTGGAGTAGATCAAGAATCGGAGTACTGCTTCAACATTTTAAAATATAATTGTAAAAAAAATTAATTGTCATTTAATCTGATGAAGAATCGAGTTAAATAGTAACAAAAATTATACGTAGCCTTGCAACTCGTCTTAAAGCTGTTTTTCCTTAAAGATAAGGAAGATGTCGCAAAATTTCGGAGCACTCAGTTAAAATGTCCCAGTGTACATATGTATTAATTTTGACGAATGCTTATATCTATTAATTAAAATTATAATATTAAAAGGATTTATCTAATAAACGACTAAAATATAATTTATCATTTTATTAATCAAACAAGTCATTGAAAAATTCATTTTTAAAAAAAGCAAAGAGAAATGTGAAATAATTTACTGTTTCCCACCACACCCATTCATAAATAACATAATTTCATTTTCGACTAAAAAACAAAATCAGCACATGTAAGTGAGATTTTTGTGTAAAATATGCATGAATTCAATCAGTTCATCAAATATTTGCAGAATTATAAAAGAAAATAAATTTTCGAGGGAAAAAATAAAAAAAGAATTCAAGCGCAATGTGTTCCAATAAATTTCTCAAAAATATGTGTAACTAATTTAAATATCCTTCCACAGACTCATAACATCTGAATTAGTCGTTCTATTACAAATATGTTCATTCAGTCTGTTACATTGTTGTGGAGATAGGGTCATTTTTCCTTCACCTATTATTCCCTTTCGAATGAACATGCCTTCAGAAGTATTACCTTTCTCTTTTGCCTCTTGCACCGATTCTGCTATCTTTTTCATGATAGGGTTCCTCTTCTGGTCTTCTTCCGATGGCATACAATTAAACAAATGCTTCCAGAATTCATTAACAGTTGTTTTCATGTACTCCAGACTGCTGTATTTCAATACCTTTTTCAGCACAGCCTCATCCTCTTCCAATAAGCGTTTGTGGTATTCTTCGCCAAGAAAGCGAGCAATCTTCAAACAAGCGCCTCGGTGATTGGTTTTAATGGATTCAAAAGTCAGGATCAGGACATTGGGCTTGTTTCTGTTCTTGTAAGCAGTCAGGAGATGGTCGAAATAATCTCCGTAATCTGTCTCTCCCTTCAGGAACAAATCTAGAACGTCATCAAGGGTTCCGTCCGGATAGAAAAAGAAGGTAAAGAAACGGAGGTGGTGGTAGTTGGACACCAGATAATCCGCCGGATGTCTTGCGACATAGATGTATTTCGCATCTGAGTTGTATTTCAGTGGACCGAAAGGCAGGTGAGTTTTCAACAGTCGTGGTTTCGGCATGCGTGATATTAATTCCATCGGCGTCAGTTCCAAAAATGGACTGTATGCGAAGAATTCTTCCTTGTTGGTGATTGGTTCTCCATTTCTCAGGATCAATGACACGATTTGCAAAGTCCAGGTCGTGCCACATTTCGGGAAGGTTGCGACGATTACATCCCCCTTTCCTGGGTTGAACTTAACCGCTTCGCGGTAAATTTCGGGTACCGCGATTGGTGGAAGCTTCATCCCATCAATTTCCACATTACGGGGTTTCTTTTCCATCTTCAATACACTCTGAAGATTAGTTTCCTGTAAAAAGATATCATTTTTATAGTATCCTCTAAACAACTATGCAGGGTTATTCAAAATGATTCGACCACAGACTTGACTTCTTGTTACACAGCTGGTACCTAAGTCATCTGTTATGGCCCTATGTGATTTCTTTCTTTGATGATTTGCAAAATATAAAGTGAATGCACCACTAACCCACACATTTATTTGAACTCAAAAATCGTATTTCTATTGCTGTTCAATCAATTACCACTAACACTTTCCAACGTGTTTGGCAGGAATTTACTAATCGAATTGACATCGTATGTGTAACTAAAGGCAGTAATATATAACACACGTAAAAAAAAAAAAAGAATTTTGTAATCGGATGAATCATTTTGAATAACCCTGTTTAATAAAGATTGTAAGAACAATCTGTCTGTTTGTAGCGATGATGACCATACTAAACCCATTTTCAGTAGGAGATACTCAAATTAACGATTTTGCTCTAACATAGTTATCAATTGAATTACGAATGCAATTCATTTATTAGATTATTAGTGATTCATATCAAGAATTATACTCAAAAAAGGATAAAATTATACTGTTTTCAGCTTTTAAATAAGAATTTCCCAGTGAATACTTCTTTTCAAGTATCCCGTATTGAACATGTATGCAATCTTATAATCATCGAAAAAGTTAAGCGTAAGTTTAAAATCGATGTGTTTTTGTAATGAAAATAAGAAATTTAACACATAATCGAAACTATTTAAACAATTATGTAGCTAATTTGCGTGTAGTATCTAAAATAAAATAGTGGTTCAAAAAGCACTTGTATTTGAAGACAGATGGCATCATTAAGGTAAATTGTTCTTACTATTGGATGCTGTCATCTGACAAACGGAACCGAAATAAATTAGGCATTGAATTCATAAGTTAGTTTTGTTTTGGTTGTCATTTGATGCCAAATCAAAAGTGGATTACTGCCATGTCGAATTGTCGACGTCATTTTGTGTCGAGTTGTCACTGTCAGTGAGACCTGGACTCATCATTATGCACCGGAAACGAAGCAAAAATCAAAACTTTGGGTTGCTTTGGGTGAATCTGCTCCATGGTTTCATTGGCAGTAAAAGTTATGGCAAAGAATTTTTTAGGTGTGAAAGTCGTCGTGATCACGAATACGATTAACTGAGACTTAGACAGCTGTCTTGTGAGTCCTGATGTTTACAGACAACAAACCATTTTCGATGCTACGAGCACCATCACTTAGAATTCTCAAGGACTTCTTGAACAACCCTCGTTAAAAGATTCTATGAAAATAGTTTTTAAAAAATTGAAAACCTAAATATACAATTAGAGACGATTCAGCGCAAAGAAGATGAACGGCGCGAGCATGGAAGAATATACTTTAACAAATAAACCTTGCGAGATGATATTGAGTGCCTGATTAATTGAATAACATCAAAAACAATCGTCGAATTTTGCCTTCATGTATCCCAAAGTTACAAATTATACAATATTTATTTAAAAATAATTTGAGTTGCATTGAAGTTTTGTTATTGTTGTAAAAATAATATTAACTTTACCAATAACCATCGCATTTGTAGAGGAACCTTTCTCAAGATTGAACTCCTGTCAAGTAAGTCCTAATGCCCCTGAAGAATTGCCCAGTAGTAGGGTTGATGCATTTTAAGTCTGTCAGAGCTCCAAGTCCTCCCGTTGCCATGGCGTGGAAGTTTGGAGAGTGCCAGATTGCCGTCGTCCTCGTCATTTGGCCGAAGCTCAAAATTACGAGGTCCGTCGCCAATTGCCATCACATTGCTTCTAAGTGTGACGTTAATAAACAATGAATCAATCAAGGCAAGTGTACTGATTAACTCAATATTTTAGATTGATTGACGGGAAATGCATGTATTTTCGAACTTAAAGAACGGCCTTGGTAGCCTAGTGGTCATGGTCGTGGACTTGTTGCCGGCATTTCATCTAGTCGAGTTCGAACCCTGGTGCCAGTGAAGACCCGTTGTGTAGCGATGCTGATGCACGTTTTATCTGTCGAGATCCCATGCACTCCCGTTGACGTGGTGTGTGAGTTTGGAGAGGGAAGATGTCAAGTGTCTTCCTAGTCGCTTGGCCAAAGTTTAAAACTTTGAGTTCCGTCACCAATAGCCCTCAAGTTGCTTCTCAGTGCAATGTTAATAAGAAATCCCAATCCCAATCATTAAAGAAAAAAAGGAAATGGAACCATTTTGATTATGCAAAAGCATTTGGTGGCTAGGAGCTTTCCGGCCCTGATGGGAAGGATCAAAAATAGGAAACCATTTCTAAGGCTTCTCAGGGATGCTCCAACCGAATTTGCCAAAGGTTATGGGAAAAGTAATAGATCATCCCCACTGTGATGGCGATCGAGTATTAGAAAAAGGGTAGGCAAAAAGCTATAGACAACAAAAAATGACGGAGGTTCGGAGGGCATTAGGAGGATAGACACATAAACAAAATTTAAAAATTTATCTGCAGAAGGGTAGGTTTTGAACATTTTCAGATTCACTTATGATAGAGAAGTAAAAGTTGACAGTTCATATCAACATTTACTGTGGTTTAGTTTTGTTACTCGTGTGTAATTAAATTTTTTTTTTTTTTTTTTTTGAAAATTGTATTAATGCTATACATTATAATTTTCATCAAATAAATAATTTTTCTTTAGTACTACAGTTAAATATTAGTATTTTTTGTGTAATCAGAAACGATTAGTAATAATTTCATTAAAAAAGTGTGACATTGGGCTATTCGCCATTTTCTCTTCACTAACCTTGGGGACTTTAATTGAGATTGAGTGCATGAAACAGCAATTTTTTCCCCAGCCAAAATGAAATGCGATTATGTTAATTAGATGCAGGTGGAAATAAAGTGAAGTGATTCAGATATAATGATATATAAGTAAAGGGAAATTTAGAGGAAAGAGTGAGTGTGGGAAAACTGAGTTTAGTTCCAACAAGAGGCCGATAATATCAAGAGTTACAATTACCGGTTATTGTTGCCTCAGAGTACTTGTCGGAGAAAGCAATTTCGATTGGGAGGACTTTGTAAAAATATTTAATTGCTGTGATATTTAAATTGGTTGGCTAGCCTTACTGTCCAAAGAGAGTCATTATATATCCTACTATAGCAATTGTGATAAATAAATAGTTAAGTTGGATATCATTTGTGTGTCATTGGAGCACTTATTGACATTTAGAGTTAGTTACATTTAATTGAACTATGGCACTAGAGTCGTATAGAAGTAACCATTCGTTACAAAAGTATGACTTGTGTAAAATAAAC
>BMAW01028819.1:251034-276745 GCA_019974015.1 Nephila pilipes | reverse complement strand
CAACTAGATGTGAGCACAGATGGTTTTAAAATACCATCAAAAACTGCTAAACAATCTCAAGCCAAAATAGTCACTCCAACCATAAATGAAACCCTAAATAAGTTTAACACGCTAAGAATCAACAACCAAGTGGACGTTGCGGAGGCTATTCCCCCACCCATAGAAAAAATTCCACCAGTTATGCTACGCATAACTCAAAATTATAACTTACCCCTCCAAGAAATTCACCGAATAGCTCCAGCAGCTATCAACAAACTATCCGGGAACTACATCAAAATTTTTCCCGATTCTTCGGACGAACATAGAGAAATTACCAAATACCTTAAAGAGCAAAAAATGGAATTCTACATCACCCAACCTCCAAATGAAAGACCACAAAAAATTGTGGTAAAAGGATTACCAATATCATCAGATATTGAGGAAATAAAAGACTCCCTCATATCACAAGGAGTAGTAGTTGAAAAAGTGGCACAGTTAAAAAGATTCAAAACTAAGCAACCACTCCCAATATTCTTAGTTGAAATAAGAAAAACCGAAAATGCCACAGACATTTACACAATAAAACAAGTCATGCACATCCAAATTCAAATAGATGATTTTAAAAGAAGACCAGGAGCAACGCAATGCTACAATTGCAATTATTTTCATCACTCCTCGGTCAATTGTGAAATGAAAACAAGATGCCTCAAATGTGGCCAAAGTCACAGTACTACTAGCTGCAGCATCAAAGAAAAACAAGAAAATCCTAAATGCATTAACTGCAATAATTTTGGCCACGTAGCCTCGTGGGAGGGATGCCCCTCTTTTCCCAAATTTAGGAAGGGACAAACTACCACGAAAACCAATAATCGAAACATTATACTCTCATCATCAGAAATAAGACCAAATACCACATACGCTCAAGCTCTTAAACCCATTTCCGTCCAACAGAGGGCGGCACTCGACGGGGAAACAACCGAAGCAACGTCCACACCAAGAGGAGAGAATATTCCTAAAAATAATAGTCAAACCCAACAACCAGAACTAAAAGAAGACTTCTCTATCTTTGATGTCATTAAAGAACTTAAAAATTTCTTTCAACTATTTCCCGGACTCCTGGGAGCATGTAAGCAAATGAGAAACACTCCCGATAAAACTGACAAACTCAACATCTTCTTTCAAGCAATATGTACCCAAATTTAATGTTCAATCCTCTTGGTCTAAAAATTATTTCATGGAACGCAGACAGTGTCAGATCCCGCATTGTCGAGTTGTGAAATTTCATAGATAAGCACACCCCCGATCTAATCCTACTACAAGAGATACATTTGAGACCAGAACACATTCTAAAAATTGCTAACTACACTACTTACAGGAACGACAGGGAACTCCTTGATCGTGGTAACCACGCACGAGGCGGCACTGCAATTCTCATCAAAAATTCTCTCAAACACTATAGAATACCCACCCCTCAACTAAGAGTGTCTGAAGCAACGATCGTTGCAATCACACCTCCGAGAGAAAAACCTATTTTCATTTCTTCAGTCTATATTCCACCCCAATCAAACTTAACTTCCCATATTGCAAACGATCTCCAAGAATTATTAAATGTAGGTACTCCAAACATTATGAGTGGAGACTTCAATGCAAAGCACACACAATGGAAATGTAACACTAATCATCCTAGAGGCATTAAACTATTAAATTTTACAAATTCTAACAACATGAAAATCATAGCCCCACCCACCCCTACTCACTTTACCCAATCCGCTCAAACCACCATAGACATTACCTTAACGAAGGATGCCCATTGGCCAATCACCTGCTCCTCCCTCCCCGAGCTCTCATCAGATCACAATCCAATACTCACTTTCGTAGACTTAAAAATCAAGATTCACGACAAAAACAACAAAGTTTACACCAACTGGTGTAACTTTAGCAACTACCTAAGAAATACTAATTTCACCCTCCCAAATTTAACCAACGGAGAGAACTTAGAAATGCATGTCGCCGACCTAACAGACAATATACTCAAAGCCTACAACACATCATCTAAACCATATTCTAAACATCAAACACAACATATTAACAAAGACATCCGAGAATTAATTAATTATAGGAACAAAACTAGGAAAACTTGGCAATTCACAAAAAACCCTGAACACAAAAAACACTTCAACAAAGTCAATAAACTATTAAAAGCAAAAATAAAAGAACACTCCATAAAAGATTGGGAAAATACCCTTGCTTCACTGAATACCGAACGTAGCTCCATCTGGGGAGCAGCAAGAGAACAAAGAAAAAGATGCACAATAATCTCAGCCATTAAAGGCCCCTCAAGTATCGCTCTAGCAGACTCGGAAAAAACTGAACTTCTTGCAGATTCATTAAAAAACCAGTTCCAACTTAATAAAACCAACACCCCAACACATGATAGGACAATTACACATGTCGTTCACAACTTTCTATCTAACAATAAAAACCACTTAATGAGCCCTACCCACAATGTCACCCTTCTGAAGTCATTAATTATATTCACAAAATTAATATTAACAAATCACCCAGTCATGATGGAATAACCAATAAAATGCTTAAAAACCTGCCAACGCCTACTATCCTACAAATTACTAATGTCATTAATAATATGTTAAGACTCGGTCATTTTCCAAAACTTTGGAAGACAGCTTCTATTGTACCAATTCTAAAACCAGGAAAGGACCCAACCAATGCTGAAAGCTATAGACCCATTTCACTTCTACCAATCCTAGGGAAATTAGCGGAAAAAATAATTTTAAATAGACTTTCCAACTACTTAGAAGAAAACCATATCATCATTCCAGAACAGCACGGCTTTATGCCACACCTCTCCACCACGCATCAACTTACTCGAGTGACTACCTATATCAAAACAGGATTCAAAAATAAAGAGAAGACAGGGGCTGTCTTCCTCGACATTCAAAAAGCTTTTGACAGAGTCTGGCATGAAGGATTAATTTATAAATTAATAAAAATTAACACCCCACCTTATCTAATTAACCTAATTTCTTCCTACCTAGAAAATAGAAACTTCATTGTAAAAATTAATAATACCTTTTCTAATCCAAGAACTATTAACACAGGAATCCCACAGGGCTCGAATCTTGGGCCAGCCTTATTTCAAATATTCGTGAACGACATCCCAAAGCACGACAACACCATTCTCTGAATGTTTGCAGATGACACAGCGATACTTGCAAAACACAGAAACATCAAAGTAATCACCCATCATATCAACAGACACATCTCATCACTAGAAGACTGGTTTTCCAAATGGACAATAGCACTTAATGTTACAAAAACGGAAGCCGTCTTCTTCGCTAAAAATTCAAGAACACTACCACCACAAATTTTTATTCACAACACACCAATTCCCTGGTCTCAAAAAGCCAAATATCTTGGCATAATCCTTGATAAATCACTCACTTTCTATCAACATATTACATATCTACAAGACAAATTCCGACTTGCCGCGAATAAATTAATCCCACTCATCGATCGGAAATCCAAATTATCTACTAAATATAAGTTGCTTATCTATACACTGTATCTGCGACCCATCATTACCTATGCTTGTCCAATTTGGAACCAGGCCGCTCAAATTCATCATAATAAACTTGAAATCTTACAAAATAATATCCTACGTATGATTGCCCAAGCTAGATGGTTTTACCGAAATGAAGATATCAGAAACTCCCTAAAATACAGTAAACTCCAAAATTTTAACAATATTTTAACTGAAAAATTTAATAATGCCCTACCCAACCACCCAAACCTCTCAATTCAAGAAATCAATAGTTATTTTCGAAATTACAGAACCCCAACAAGCCTAGACTAACATATTTATACTCCATTAACGCACAATCCTCCCAACCAATAGGAAACACCCTCTCATCCAATAGGAAAACACCCTTTCCTCTTCTTGAACGAAGAACCAATTCTCCTACCCAAGTTTGTAAAAAATCATATCACTTGAGTATCTGCTCCCTGATTGGACAAGCACTTCACCCCCCACCCACCTCCACCTCACTGCTCACAACCAATGCTCATGTACTATTCCATATCACTATCCTTTCACTTAATTCATTTAATAGGTTAACTTAAAATTTTTATATTTAACTTTAAATTGTGCAGCATCCATTTAAACAGGGTATTGAAATAGTTTTTTTAATAAGGTTCAACTCAAGATAAAGATATAGGCCCATCTGGGTTAGGTGCTCTTGTTTTCACCTTCAATACGAACCCTGGTGCCAGTGAAGACCCGTTGTGTAGCGATGCTGATGCACGTTTTATCTGTCGAGATCCCCTGCACTCCCGTAGACGTGGTGTGTGAGTTTGGAGAGGGAAGATGTCAAGTGTCTTCCTAGTCGCTTGGCCGAAGTTTAAAACTTTGAGTTCCGTCACCAATAGCCCTCAAGTTGCTTCTCAGTGCAATGTTAATAAGAAATCCCAATCACAATCATTAAAGAAAAAAGGAAATGGAACCATTTTGATTATGCAAAAGCATTTGGTGGCTAGGAGCTTTCCGGCCCTGATGGGAAGGGTCAAAAATAGGAAACCATTTCTAAGGCTTCTCAGGGATGCTCCAACCGAATTTGCCAAAGGTTATGGGAAAAGTAATAGCTCATCCCCACTGTGATGGCGATCGAGTGTTAGAAAAAGGGTAGGCAAAAAGCTATAGACAACAAAAAATGACGGAGGTTCGGAGGGCATTAGGAGGATAGACACATAAACAAAATTTAAAAATTTATCTGCAAAAGGGTAGGTTTTGAACATTTTCAGATTCATTTATGATAGAGAAGTAAAAGTTGACAGTTTATATCAACATTTACTGTGGTTTAGTTTTGTTACTCGTGTGTAATTAATTTTTTTTTTTGAAGATTGTATTAATGCTATACATTATAATTTTCATCAAATAAATAATTTTTCTTTAGTACTACAGTTAAATATTAGTATTTTTGTGTAATCAGAAACGATTAGTAATAATTTCATTAAAAAAGTGTGACGTTGGGCTATTCGCCATTTTCTCTTCACTAACCTTGGGGACTTTAATTGAGATTGATTGTATGAAACAACAATTTTTTCCCCAGCCAAAATGAAATGCGATTATGTTAATTAGATGCAGGTGGAAATAAAGTGAAGTGATTCAGATATAATGATATATAAGTAAAGTGAAATTTAGAGGAAAGAGTGAGTGTGGGAAAACTGAGTGTAGTTCCAACAAGAGGCCGATAATATCAAGAGTTACAATTACCGGTTATTGTTGCCTCAGAGTACTTGTCGGAGAAACCAATTTCGATTGGGAGGACTTTGTAAAAATATTTAATTGCAGTGATATTTAAATTGGTTGGCTAGCCTTACAGTCCAAAGAGAGTCATTATATATCATACTATAGCAATTGTGATAAATAAATAGTTAAGTTGGATATCATTTGTGTGTCATTGGAGCACTTATTGACATTTAGAGTTAGTTACATTTAATTGAACTATGGCACTAGAGTCGGATAGAAGTAACCATTCGTTACAAAAGTATGACTTGTGTAAAATAAACCTAAAAATATGATTATTAGTCTTTTAGCCAACTAATTAGTCAATACAAGGCATTGTTTTGTACCCCATTGCAGTAAAAAATATGCAAGGAAGATTTTTAAAAAATACTCACGTGCTGAATAATATTTAATTAGCTGTTCAAAGTTACACAATTAAATATATAATAGAAAGATATACAATGAGTAAAAAAAGTTTCTCAGAGTCAAATGCTTAGTCTCTCTGTTTTAAGACAACGTTAAGTGTCTTTGTTTTCGCTTGGCGTAAAGTTCCACACATTCATTCACTTTAGCTACGCCTCCTCACAGAACCTGCTGAGCAAGTCTACGCTATTTTCTACGGTTTTTTACACAACTATTAGCCACCAAGACCGAATCAATAACGAGTCTCTATGTTAAGTATTGAAATTTGAGCATATTTTTGCTAAGAAACTTTTTTAATAATTAAATAAACTAAAAAGAATTATGACAAAACAACAAGGCTTATGCAAATGCATTGTTTATAATTCTAAGTTTCAGAAGGTAAAAGGGAATAAGGATTTAATTTTTCGAAAAAAAAAAAAAAATAGGGGAGGGGGTTCTTCCTCCCCCTATCGCTGGCACTGCATTAATATATCTCACATTGTAATGTTTTGAAGTTGGAAGGTTTGAATTATATAGTTGAATGCAAATAATATGTATTAAAATAAACTACCTTAGAATGTGTGTTGATAGTTTAATTGAACAATGCAGCTTCCAATTTAAAGTTGAAAAAGTTTTTTTTTTGAATAAATAATGAACACAGTACTAATGAAAAATTAAAAAGGAATGGATGCATATGTACAATCAAATAAAAAGAAATTGCTTAATAATTGCAAATGGCACACACAATTTGAAAATAAAGACTTACTTCTTCTAGGAGGGTGGTTGAGAAGTGTTTTTAAGCTCGAATCAGATTGGAAGTAATATTCCGAAGGGAAACTCGAAAAATTATGAGGAAATATCGCAAACTGGATCCAATAGAATTGCATGACAGAGATATTACGGATTTATTGATATGCGACATAATTCTTTAAGGAAAACAGTTACTTCAAATGGGAAACAATATAGATAACAATTGACAAAAAAGTTTCTATCCTAATGTAAATAGTGATATCTGTGCAAAATAAATTAAAATTTTATTTGCCATGTCATTTTAAAAGTATTTGCTTTTTGCTTTAATGCAGGCCTGTCCAACCAAGAAGGATACGGGACACTTTAGAAACACCTTTTATTTCGGTGGGTCGCATTATATATATATATATATATATATGAGTATGTTTGTGGTGAATTCGATTCATCACCTTTTTTTTCATTTTAATTTTGGTTCTTTTAATGTCATTTCAAATTCTCACGTTAAAAACTACTACCATTTTTCCATCTCGAGTCGCGGAAAGAGACTGATCCTCCCGAGCCCATTACAGAAATCAAGAGCATTCTGCAATAAATTAAGGGAAATTATATTATATTGAATTAAAAGTATTTGTAAGAAATATAATTTTAAAAACTGTCCTGTAATTACAACACAACGCTGGTGAAAATATTAACTATAAAAAGATACAGAGTAGAAAGCCTGTCTGAAATAATTTACTTCTAATTCAAGTATATTAGTCTGAATACAGACAGATTAGCTATATAGAAGAAAAGTTGTGACAGTATTTGAGTTAATGTGCTCAGAGATATCCTCATAGTAATGGGTTATATTACGAACGATTCATTTTCTTTAATACTTTTATGTACAATAAAAATTAAAATTTTTGTTCACAGGTGACCCAGCTCCGTGGGCCACAGGTTGACCCCGGGTAGGCCAAGGGTTGACCAGGATTGCTGTAATGCTTTGAAAGTAGTGTGACTGAGCTTTCTTGAGAGCAATAAGCTCTGTTGTTCGTAGAAGTTCGACCAGCAGTACGAATCACATGAGAATCAGCCGTTGACTGGTTGATTTCGCAGCGGTCTGGAATGTGAAGTTCTTATGTTCAAAGTTCTGGTTCTACTTAATATTGTAAGGATCGTGCTAACCAAGTGGTGAAAGTCGCGAGCTTTCTACACCGTGCTCTTCGACTCGAATGCTGTGGCCACCGTAGCCTAGTGGTCATGGTCATGAACTCGCAGCCAGAGTTGTATCGGCCTTGAAAACCCACCGTGCTGTGGAGCTGATGCAAGTTAAATCTGTTCGTGTGGATTTGGAGAGGAAGGTCTTAACTCAAGTGAAGTCCACGTCACTTAACCGAGGCTCAGAATGACGAAGTCCGTTGCCAACAGCCTTCTCAGTGCGACGTTAACAAACAATCACAGTCATACTAAAAATCTATTCCATCCACTGCACAGATATTTTGCACGTTACGAAATGAGGTTATTTCCTATATAGTGAAAACATAACTTTGTTCTGTTAAACGTTATCAAATTCTAAATATTATACAATATTTGGAAATAATTACGGAACATTTAAGTCGTAAATTTAAAATTTCTTAGAATTTAATTATGTTTAATTTTTGAAATTATATATAATTATGTTCAGTATATAGAATGTTCTAGGTTGATAAGTACTCTGAAAATGTTTTAAAGTCATAAGTGCAGTAGAGTTTATGCAAGATGCACTTACAAGTAAGTGCATGACTTGCAAGTATGATTACAGGTATTGATTATTAATTACCCATTTATAATTATTTATATTAATAAATCTAATTTTTTTGTAAAAACAGATGCATAAATAATCATATATCTCACGAATAAAATGTGACTTCCATCGATTTTATTATTTAAAATAATTGAGACGGAAACGTAAATTTTTGTTGTTGTTATTATTAAAATTTTTCTGCACAGTCACCAATAAGAGTTATACATTTCTCCCAGTGTTTCATAATCTTTCGAAAGTCGTCATTATAGAACTGAGCAGATTGCGTCGAAAGCCCTTATTACACCACTTGAATAACATCATTTGTGTTTTTGATTTTCCGATTCCTCAAAGGGGTTTCTGAGTTCTGGGAATAAGAAAAAGTCTATTGGAGCGAGATCGGGAGAATCGGGCGGAAGCGGCAAAATTTTTAAGCTACGTTGCTTTGATTTCTCAACCGCAACTCGGAGTAAGTGAGTGGGTGCGTTGTCGGCAAGAAGACAGATGCATTTGTTGAACATATGTCGTTTCATGTTTAGAGTTTCACGCAATTTGTTCAGTAGTGTGCAGTAATAGGCACGAGTGATGGGCAAAACCATCTCCTAGTAGTCTGTTAAGATAACTCTCTGACAATCCTAAAAAACAAACGTGACCTATTCCGCTGACTTCTGCACCTTAGCCTTTCTGGGAAGGTGAACCGCCGTGCTTTTACTTCTTGACCTTCTCTTTGGTCTCTGGATCCCATTGATAAATCCAAGATTCAATCATACTTACCCGGTGACCAAAGAAAATTCCCATTCGTCTTGTTCCTAAAGATTCAACATCTCCCTTTACAGGTCTCGCCCCGTTTGCATCTGAAAAGGAGTCAGTTATCGTAGAACCTAGAGTGTCGACATCTTCTACAAGTGCAATTTTTCGTGATTAACTTTTCGAGATTCACTGCCTTAAGTAATGTAAGTCTCCTTCACGATCCTTTGGATGGTGGCTCTTCGATCTAATAAGATTAAGTCCTTCTTCATAGTGGATTCAACGAGCACCGAACCTTTTAAATCAAGAAGTTCAGTCGCACTGCGAGCCTCTATCTTCTCTATACTCCTCAGGCTACTTGAAGCATATATTGTTACAGGGAGACTTATAGTTACCTCACCTACGTTACCGAACCTTCGACTCAACGGCAACAGCATTAATTACGAGGCTCCAAATCTTAAAGTTGAAATATTACCCTCTCATCATAATTGGTGAAATTAAAATCAATAATTTAAAAACTTTTCTTAATTAAAATTCATTTGAAATAAAAATTTAAAGGAATCAGAATGCAAATGTCTGGGAATCAGTGAATGAGGGATCATTGATAAAGAATTAAGTTTTCCCAATGCTCCGACACGCCGAATGCACTAAATTCATGTGACGTCATGATCACGTGATATTTTTATCACCTGATACCCGCCGATGTATTTGTTTATTAGCACTGCGTTTAACAAAAGTGCTTGCCTCATGAGTTGAAATAACTTACATCGTAACAATATATATTACTTTTTAATTGAATGAAAAAATTACCACGCAACATTTTTAAGTATTGTTGTTTCAAAATGAATGTCTAAATCTTTATTTTGGATTGCTGTACCATAAATGTATTGAAGCATTCTTTTATCAACAAGCTAAAATAATGGCTTCAAATTTATTTGATTTTACGAATAGATATTTTTTTAATTATCGGTGCATTGTATTCCTAATTTAATTGTGATTTTCTAATTTTTAAGAAAAAATGTTTCCTTATTGTGTTGTTCTTTAAAATTTCAATCAATACGATCGTTTGAGGAATTCTTATAGATTTTTATTATTATATATTTTTAACATTTATTTAAATTATCGGTATTAGGGAAGCAAACGCATTGTGTGAAATTTCATTTTGGGAAATACAGAAGAGAAATTTTGTTTGGCTATCTGAACAAAATATAATAATTAAATTGCTATTATTGATCCTATTATAACCTCTGCAGTTAATTAAAATATTTGAAAAACTGGAATATAATAAAAGAAATATAACTCACAAATTCTTTAGTATGCACTCATTATTTTATAATTATATTATCTAATTCTGAACTTTTAATATAATTGACATATATAGTGGCTATTATAAAACTAATTTCTAATGGGGAACTGTTCCAAATAGTGTTTTTGAATATGAAATTTTTAGTTTATAGCAATTTTTTAAGAAATATTTTGAAAAATATGTTTCTTTTTTTTTCAACATATATTATGGAAACATTTTGATTGTAATTATTCTAGCTGATGTCTTACTTACCATGCACATAATTTCGAATAATTACAAAAATGAAGTGTACAAACATGGCTCTGAATATCTTTTAATGCATCGCTCATACATTATGTATATGGGATTAAATTCGATATAGTTTCTGTTAATATTTCCTAACCGTAGGTAAGTAATCGTTTAAAAGTAAAAAGCTGTCTTAGTTGCAATTTACGTCCGTAAATAAAGTGTCGTAGTATCCACCAAAAGTAATATGTAGTTCTTGTTAAATGATTCCTTCTTTGAAGACTACCAGCCATTTGGAACATTGAGTTCAAATAGAACATATAGATTATTTCTGCTTTGTTAAAGGATCAATTAATGAGAATAATTATTAAACTTCGACCTTCCCAGGTTGTCAAGTCTCTTAGTGCTGCTCTTAATAATTTTATAATTGCAAATGCAACAAATGAAACCAATATTTTGCTATACTATCACGCAATTTTTTTATGTCTTGTTTTAAAATAATTGTTTAAATTTTCATTTTGGGTTGCTATAGAGTAAATGTATTGAATTTTTCTTCTATCAAAAAGCTAAAATAATAGCTTCAGATTTATTTGGTTTACACACAGATATTTTTTATGATCTTGAAAGCATTCTAATTTAACTGTGATTTCCTAATATTTAAAAAAAATATTTCTATACTGCTTCTAATAATTTAATTCAATCAGATTATGTGAGATTTTTAATGTGTATTTATTTTTAACATTTGCTTAAATTGTCTGGTAATATTTATTGGTTTATATATTCAGAATTTTCAAATTTCAACGAATATTTTATGCAAAAATACTTAATTTTTTAAAAAATTATTGCGTATTTGAAAGGTTATATTATAAATATCTTCAGAAAGATTCTATTGTATTTAAGAATTGTTACTGATCACTTTAGAAAATGATTTTCATATGAGTAATTTGTGTATGTTGCTGACTATTTGTAAAATATCATTGTAATCTTACCTTTAATGACTTATTACTTGACCTTAATTTTTAAAAAATTATGAGATCCAGAAACTTTAACTATTATTATAGATCAGAGTTAAAAATTGTTTTCATTTTTGTAAATATTTGTGTATGATGATGAAGATATTTTGTAGAATAACACTATAGTATTTAAAAAGCAGTGCTATGAAATTTTAAAATTTTTGTCCACTTTGCTGCACTTTTTTATCGATGACTATACAGCAATGATTCTTGACAAGAATTCTATTTTTTTACTTCATTAATGCAGGTTAATGTAACTTAAAATCTTTTAATTAACGGAGAAATATTATTATACATTTTTTGGATCTTGTTGTTTTAATATATATATTTATATTTAAGATATTATGGTTTAACCATTTTCGAAGAGCTGTCGTACGACAGTTTTTCCTTCATCTGTTTCCTACTGTGTTGGCAATGATAGAGGAAGAAATTATACATATGGAATAAAACATAGACAAAAATAACTTTTATTCCAGATTGTTCTTCAATCAAATGAAGTAAATTTCAGATGCTATACGACAGGAGTAAGATATTTCAGAACATGGTTTTAATTCAAACACAAATTTAATGTGTATTTTGGAGCCAGATGTTCACAGTTTAGTCTGGCATCTTTCCAGCCATGTTCCCAACACCGTTCATCATTAAATAAATGACTGTCTTGCGTTTCATCACACTGTCTCACATTGTTTAAATCACCTGTTTTGAACTCATATGACTTGGTGGAGGGAACCACAACTTCTTTGTGTTGCAATATAAGGATAGATTTTTATATAATATTTAAAATTTTTACCCTGACATTTCATATCTTGGGTTTTTTTTTTATGTGGTTTTAAAAATAATAAATGTTTAGTGCAATCTAATCAGATTTTATTCTACTCCATGACCTCCAATACTCATTCACACAGAATAAATAAATAAATAAATAAAAACTTCTTTTGTATTCGATACGAACTAAACACTATATTTATATATAATTCATTATATTGTAAAAACACTTATGAATTTTCACTTTAGGATAAGGTCGAACATATTATCCAGCCCTTTTATTTGATATGTGAAATAATTTTAATTATAATCTTATCAATAATATTTTTATAATGTTTATTTACACAATTTAACCACTTTAATTAACTTTAGGAAGTACATGAATAGTAGGTTTAAAGAATATGCTCGTGCCGAAAAGAATTACAAAGTAAAATTGAGGTTCTGGTGTTGATGGGAATTAACAGGAATCGCATTTGCACGACAAGGCAAGATAAAAGATTATTCAGCGGTATTCAAGATTTATAGAATGTACAGCTTCCTATTCCTCAAAATTATTTTCCCCCCTATGGTATCACCTTCATTAAGAAAGAAATTTAATTCACCTTCATTAAGAATGAAATTTAATTCACCTTCATTAAGAATGAAATTTAATTCACCTTCATTAAGAATGAATTTTAAAAAGTAACATTTTCTACATATTTTTAAGAATCATATTGATACACTGGTATAAGTTTTGGTATGTGTCTTGTTATTCACATGGTCAAAATTTTAATTCTTGCACTTCATTTTACATTAAAACGTATAAGTAAACATTTTGTATTATTAAAAAATATTACTTTATATGAGAAAAAGAAACAAAAAGTCAATACAATCTTAATGCTAGCAAATCGTTTTTAAATTTGAAATTGTATATGGGATTTATATATTAGCATTTCTTTTTCTTAAATATTGTTGATTCCTTTTTAAAACATTATAATCTACTTATGACTAAATTAATTTTGTTTGCAAAAAAAAACTTTAAGAAACTGTAATTCAAAGTACAAAACTACAACTGTTTAGATTGTAAATCCTTATATAACTGTTACAATTTAATTATGTATCTTGATTAAAATAGAAAATAATTTAATCCAAGTTTAAGCCAATGTTGCCATATTTTTAAACATAATCAGCCCGATAAATAAAATGTTTTTAATCATGAAGGATATTAAAATTCAAAAATACTTAATGATTGGGGCTTAATTATTCACATTTATTTTTCAGACAGCTAAGAATAATTACAATTCTAGAATAAATATTAGAGCTATTATTTTTAGCATGTTAGAATCAACTGATGATCTAATGATTTTTCCCAATATTTATAAATGTAAAATCTTTTATTTTGAAATACCAAATAAGCATAATCACACAAAACAAAAAGGTGAAAATAACTCAAAGGCCGTTAACAGTTCAAAAATGTACATTTTTTTTAAAGCAGAAAATAATTTAAAGCTTATATCATAAGTTCAGAAGCAAACGCCAGAAGCAAGTATAAATAAACTTTGCTTATCGAACGTCATTTTAACATCACAAACGAGAATAAGGCAATAGATTCATGACAATGTACTCAGATTGCTTCCTGTCTAATATATATAATTGAATAAAGTAAGAAATATGATAATATTAAGTAAATCGAAATAAAGTGGATATACATGATGAATACAGCTAGCACATATAGAGATATCCAAAGTTACCACAAACCAAGCAGTTTTTTATGTAGAAATCACGTGATTTTGACGTCGCGCAAGTTGTCTGTGAATTTAGTGCATTCTGATTTTCACTATCCATCAGCAGCGACGGAATGACATGTGTCTGAATTTCAAATGATTTAGGTATCACTATTCAAACTTAACTTAGCCTTATTAAGCGCAAGCCACCTTCAAATTCTTTTGTATTGTTTTTACTTATGGCTGAATACCAACATCTAGTATGAACCAGTTTGGGTATGGTCCGCTTAAATTTATTATGAAAATTCTCTTGCTTTGTTAGCAATGCCAAGATAAAGCTGCCGTTTAAACTTGTTAAAGAATAAAGAATTTTATTATTTATAGAACATCATTCATCTGGGGAACTAGTAGTTCATTTGAGGGACTCATTTTAGCACAAAAAGACTTTTTAAAATCTTTAGTTGACTCTGTTATTAACAGTATGAATATGAAACAACCACAAGGGGCTCGGAACGAGAGTGACAAAGGGGTCCACTGCATTTCGTTGACTGTATCCGTTCGGGAATGGCTCCATCACCCGGCAAATAGCACAAACTCAACGGATATTCAACCACCTATAAACCTCAGCGGGGGCCATTATTCGTCTTCGATCAAGCGAGAGAATTTGGAGACGATCCGACCCATAGTCGAGATAGCCCCTGCTAGCAATTCCGGGGACGGACCTCGAAAGGCGGAATGGGCACTATGTCGAAATCACAATAAAATCGTCAAGGCGACTAGGCACAGGAAGTTTTGGCCCTTCCAAGTAATTCAGTGACAGAAAGTAATGGCTGTACAAGTATTAGAACTCCGAATCAAAAGAAGGGCTAGGAGATAAGACGAACTCATGGACTGTGACATGGTCCTCATGAGATGAAACTATCTGGGAAATGTGTTCTAGGACGTTACTATCAGTAGCGATTTTGGTGGTTTTGTCTCACTTAGATTTAGATTTTACTTGTAAAATGGCTTCATTTTGGCAGCCAGTAATAAATATTAATTACTGATGTTGCAACAGTTATCGAAATTCGTAAATTTGATACATTTTTTTTTCAGTTGTACGTTCTAATCCTCTTTCAATACTTATTAGTGAAAATTTATTAAATGTTTCTCTTTTGTATTATTTATATCGTATTAATATGGCTTTGTAATAAGTTTAATAGAGAAAGCTTATTGTCAGCTATCAATAGTTTTTTGCTTGCGGTACAGGAACCTATCATAAGTGACCAAAGATAAAATTCATACATTTTCTTATTCATGTTTAGTAGTTTATGAATTCTTACGCCCTTATGATTTACTGAATGAAATTAATTTTTAAAGTGTAAACCAAAATGAATTCAATTTAGTCATCATGTATAATTAATTCAATGTTTTTATTTTAAAATGATTCCATCAAGCATGTATTCAGTTCTCAATCCATCTCGATGTACTTAATATTACTAATATACTAATATGTTCTTGACTCTCGTTAAAAGAGTCTCGATTTATATTGTTACACAAATTTTTCAATGTTTTTTTTAAATTATTTTAAACGTCTTTTTATATGTACTCTGATAAACAACGATATCGAGTAGTAGATCGAATACACCCCCCATATATATATATATATATATATATATATATATATATATATATATATAATTGCTATCCTTATTAGAATTATTAGTCGGTAAATTATATCAGAGCAGAAAAATGCGAATAAATGCCATGTGAATTGTTAACATGCACTATTTTTTAAAATTTGTTTTCATACAAGATGTAAATGAAAAGTTTTGGATAAGTTCACATGTATAACAATAAACTGCATTTTTTGTGTAACTCCTGAATAGGAAAATGATAATAATATGATATTTATAATTATAAAATATTGAAAGTTGAGACTTTCTCTTGAGTGAACTATTTTTTTATTGATCTGTTTTCTATGATTAACTATAAGTATTCTTTTTGAAACTTAGTGAGTAATAAAATATATATATTTTTTTATTTTATCCTTCTGAAAAACATTTAATGAAAGTGAAATTAGAGATATAAATACCGTTATGTTTTCGAATGATTAATTAAAAAAAAAACATTTACTGAAATGTTTTGATAAAGATAAAATCTCGCATCATGTGTGTGGAACTATTATATTTTAAATTAACAAAAACTTGTTTTATAACTCATTCTACTAATACGTTGTTTAGCTGAAAGACGAGAAGCTTTATAAAATATTTAATAACTCTACTAAAACATATGATTTTCAATTAAAACATACTCTGTTTAAAAAATTAGCATGTATTTAAACAGCTATTGATTTTCTGTTGTCATGATGTTACTTTTACTCATAAATGAATCAGGTATATATGTCAGAAAAGTCTATTTGTATGAAGATATAACTGGAGATAGAAAATGAAGAATATAATTCTGCATTATAAATTGTAAAAGAAAAAAAAAAAAAAAAAAAAAATTTTTTAGTCATTTTAAACTTTACCATTTCTACTATATTTGGCAGGAAATAGCATAGGAGTAGACGTGAAATATCATTGTCATAAATGAAATCCAAATATCCTTTTATTTCATACAGATAATCACACGTTCGCTGTTTTTGTAGAAATTATATCAGGATAATTCATATTTTGTGTAATGGTTTATTAAAATGGAACTTTAACACAAATTTTTGGAGTATTTAAAATTTATTTAGGATGATTGTGAACAGGGGTTTCTTTTAATTATAATAAGTCGAGAAGAAATAAGATCTTATGTTTGCTTGCAAAGTGTTACTGTTCGCAATTACTTCCCTTTTCTAATCAAGATATATTGTTATCATCACTCTGCATTTATCTTTTTATCTTTATTTGGCTTTATAAAAAATCTTGTGATCTTATGAACACTAGTGTTTGATGTAGTAGATTCAGATTTGGCTCTTGCTGTGTAAACCCATAATCACCCCATCTTTTCTCAAAGATGATTTGATCAGTAATTTAAATTACGATGTTTACAGCCGAAAATCCCCATGTTACTTCTAATTGCAACATTAATAAAAAAAAAAATCAATTGACCAGTAATTTACTGGATGATTTCAATATTTTTTCCAAAGTCAAAATTTATAAAGGGAAATAAATTTTATATTTGGAAGCTTGTTTACTTCAGAAATGTAGAGAATAGTGTTTATAAAATGTTTATATATCAATTGTTCATCTAAATGTTTACCTAAAATTATTAGTTATAGTCGAGAGTTCAGTAAGACATTTCGTATTAAAAATATTGGCCAAATTTAAATGAAATTATTAAAAAAGATTGCAAAATATTATTTATTAAATGAAATTAAGAAAAAGAATTGATATTTCCGTAAAATTCCTTAACTTTTATAAATCTGACACATGAACTGATTTATTTTCACACTTTAATATTCTTCATATTAAACATTTTTTATGCTCCATAATTGTAGTCATTCTGTATATTCAAATGTTTATTTTCATAAAAATTTCTTTAATTAAATTTAGTGACTCAAAATATTCAATAAGATTTTGAAAAATTTCAATTTTGAAACACTGCTCATGAATACAAATTGTACCTTTAATAGTTTATTTTGCAGATGTAGTTGCAGATCATTGTTGAAATGCTAAATGTTTCGAAACTCATCGGCAAAAATTTAAGGGTGATAGAAAAATCTAAACAAGCAATTTTCACCATACAAAGCATGGGTGTAGAGCAAGTGGTGAATTGCTAGACGGAGCTGTAATGGAAATCATAAATTGCAAGTTTCCTTACGCATCATCATTCTCTTTAATGGAAATCTAGAACACAAATTTGCTTATATATCGTCATTTCTAATATGGATTTCAGGAAACATAGCGACGTACAGTAATCAGGAAAAGGCCATGCCTCCTGAAATCTACGGTAGAAATGACGATGTGCAAGAAAACTCAAGCTTTATGCTTTCCATTACAGCGCCATCTAGCAATTTACTGCTTGCTCTACGTCTATCCATTGTAGGTGGAAAATTGTTTGTGTAGTTGTTTTCTATCACCCCTTAAATTTTTGTCTCTGAGTTTCGAAACACCTTGTATTGCATTTTAAAGTAGCTGGAGCAATTCACGTTTGGCGTAGCCTGGTTTTCCGACCCTGTGTGTGTGTGTGGGGGGGGGGGAGTTTGAGACCTTGGAATGCCAACGGCGTTTCGAACCCCGGTCCAGCGGGTCCGAAGAAAAGTCGACCATTCGCTTTTTTCTGCGCCCTTACCAACCAGCCTGAAAAAACGTCTCGTTCTGGTTAGTTAGTTAGGTGTTTTAATTTCTGAAATCGTTGTTGAAAAGAGTCGCTGCATATTCTCCCTGTAGTATCATCGTGATTATACGAAGAGAAACATTGATATTTGTGGAGAAGGTTACTTTTTCAGCTATTATTTCAATTGATATGCATCTTCTCCCATGTGAATTGAGCTTTGCTTGGAACAGTTTCCATATGAATCAACGGCTGTCTCGAGTTGAATAATGCGGCTTGTCGACACGTACACGAGAACTGGAATATCATTGGTCTTGATTACGTATGGTTGTCTTAGCGAGACATACAGAGGCAAGTGTTTTGCGTCGGGTGCGTATGCAATCAGTAGTTATAGTCTGTGCTGCCATCTAGTGTTCAAATCTTGAGTCACCACTTCTGTGTAGTGGTTTTTGACCTCGAAGAGGAGTAGAGAGTTTGTAATCTTGGAGTGCTAGTGGTGTTTCAAACCCTGGTGCAGGGAATCCGATGAAAAGTTTACCAGTCGCTTTTTTTCTGCGCCTAAATTAACCAAGCTGAAAAAGACGTCTAGTTCTGGCTAGATAGTAAGGCGTTTTAGCTTCTGGCATTGTTGTTAAAGAGAGTCGCTGACACGATTAAAAACTAAGCTGTTGGTTACATTTCATGAATAGTCTTCGAAATTAAATCAAAATTCCTTCTGTTTCTATTACGCAATCTGAGTGAAATTTAATGACTACTAATTTGATTCAAAGGAAATTATGATATAGCGATGGGAGTTCAGGTCGCGTGAGATCTAGAAAATACGCGAAAATAAAAGAAGAAAAGTAAGGATTGAAAAGTGTCGTAAAGGTTGGTTAATGGTTGCACGTTTTATAGTAATTCAAAGCGCTGTACTGACCTCCGAAAAGGCAAACAGTGCTACAGTCTGTGCCAGATCGGCCACTCCAGATGGAGGGGTGAAAGTGAAGCTTGTCGCGAGTAAATCTCACTGGTCAAAGATTTAGCAGTTAACCATATCTCGCATAGAATTACACCCTACTCACTAAATTAGGGCATAAAGCGCAAAAGGCATTAAAAAGGGATAATACATCAGTCTTCTATTGTATTGATTCTTCGATAGGATGAAAAAGACATCCAGAGACTTAAAGATATTTGTAGTCAATCGAGTAGTGATTATCCAGTAGTTAACAGAGGTGAATCAATGGCACCATGTCCCATCAAAACAGAATCCTGCAGACATCATATCGAGAGGAACTTTATCCAGATAAAATTCGACAAAGTGACTTGTGGTGGTTCGGACCATCTTTTCTCAAAGAGCGCTTAGTGAACTTTCCTGGTAACTGAAATGACATCCATAATAGTTAATTGTACCAAAGAGAGCTGAAAGATAATCTAGAGGATTTAGTGTGTCTCTTTATACAAGATATTGAGATTCTTCCCATTGTTAATAAGTATTCTTCTTTCGAGAAACTGCAAAGATCCTTTGTATAATGTATGCGTTTCAAGGGAAATGCAAGAAATCCATTGCAGACAATCACTGGCTGCTTAATTGCACCTGAATTCTCCGCATCTTTATTTTATTTAGTGCGAAATGTACAGACTGTATATTTTGCAAAAGAAATTTAGAGTATTGAAATGAGACAACAGTGTGTTATCTAATTCAAGTAACTTATTAAATATGTCTCTATTTTTTGACAAGAACAACATAATTGATGTTAGAGGAAGACTTAGACATTCTAACCATCTGAGGAACTAAACATCCTATGTTAATCCCTGACAACAATCCTATTTGTGATATGATTATTAATCTCTATCATGTATTTTATTTTCATACAGGTACTAAGGATGTTGTAGCCAACACCTGTACCCACTTTTGGATAATTAATAGCAATTCAACAATCAAAACAGTAAGAAGTGTTTAAAATGCCTTAAGATAAGTGCTAAAAGTAAAAACCAAATTATGACAGATCTGCTTAGTGCTATAGTTAACATTTCAAGAATATTCACTAAAGTAAAACTGGACTTTGGGATCCTTTCACTATCAAATTAAAACCAGGTAGAGTGAAAACAGTATATGATACATTTATATATTTGTATGTTTCGTTGTTAAAGCCATATACTTAGAAATTGAAAATAGTTTAAGCACTGAAACCTTTATTGGCGAATTGAAAATATTTGTTCCTCGTATGGTATTCTTAATGATATTTTTAGTAAAAAAAAAACTAATTTGTAGGAGCGAACAATGAGTTTCTCAGAATTTTAAAGGAGTTATTTAAAAACAAATGTACAAAACAATTTGAAGATTTTCTTGCTTCGGTGTGAGAGTATTAAGGGGCATTTTAATCCTCCTGTGATACCTCACTTCAGAGGTTTGTGGGAGGTAAAATCATTGAAAGATTGCCTTAAAAGGGAAAATGCGATTCTTACTATTGAAGAATTATTTACATTTGTTACACAAATGGAGGCAATATTAAACTCACACCTCTTTGCCCTTTCTCTGAGAATCCCAATGACATTTTTAGTTGGCTCATTGTTAGCATTCTTGCCAGATTTTAAGGAGATTCTAATGAAGAGGTTCATTAAGTGGGAATCAGCGCAAAAATTGTCTCAAACGTTTCAGTGTAAACGGTCTTCAGATTATTTAATGATCTTCAAGCGTTATATAATTGGTATAAAGGAAAAAAAAAACTAAGGAAAGGAAGTAGTTTTGGATAAAGACGATGATAACTCAAAACTACAGGGCTGGAATCGGCCAAAATAATTGAGGTTCAACTAAGAAAGGATAATAGTACCAAAATAGTTACATTCATAACAAGTAAAGGTTTCTATATAAGGTCTATTAATAAAATTGTTCTATTACCTTTTGAGTCTAACTGAACTATATGATTTTAATTTACATGTGTTTGCGCGGCAATTTATTTTTATTCATTTGTAATTTTAGTAGCTTTTTTTTAAATAATTAATTATTTGAGAGACTTTTTATTATTGTTTATTCAGTTTGTACTATGATTTCCAGTATAATATAGAGAATGAAATAAGGTCTTTGTAATTTGTTTGATCTATATGTTGAAAATTTTTAAAAAATATATATCAAGGCGAGCGGGATATTGAGTGCAAAAGCTGGTCACAATTGAAAAAGGGGCTCTGCTGTCACTGGTGCAGGTAGCTATGCTACATATTGAGTGTCAGAATATGCAGAATTCTGATATGTGAACATGGAGTGTGTTAGAGTAGCTAAGAGAGGAGATATAATAAAATTATTAGAAAAGCTCTCTTCCTATTTTTTGTGTTTTGATGAAATAAAATTAGTTAATTTTTAAAGAGAATTAAGAGTTATGGTTGGAAAAAATTATATATATATATATATATATATATATACCGCTAGTTGTAATACCAAGAATTAATGATCTGACCAACATCAAAATCACATAAGTTGAAGAAGAGGTTTGGATATGCAAATAAATAGTATTTCAGCGCATTTAGACAAACCAGGAAGAAACATCTGAAGCACTGCATAAAAAATTTTTGTAGTGGATTTTTCATTCGGAAAGCGCTGTGTAAGGCCAGAGTTTGCTTAGAATATCGTGCTATGCCTCGAATAAGAAGAAATGCTTACTAGCAAGTGTCGGAATTCCAAAGAGAGAGGATCGTTGCCTATCGAGAGTCTGGATTACCGTTACGTAATGTCGCACTGTTCGAAATCTAATCACTGCCATGCTAATAAGGAATATGGGTTGTTGAGGGTCATACTGAATGGAATGCAGGATCTCCCTGCCCTCCCATGACTAACACCTGAGAGGTATTGTGAGATTGGTCCTGCAAAACCGTGCAACCACATCACGGACCATTAGTCAGGAAATGGGTGTTTGCAGTACGCCCAGCATTCGCTCGCACGCTGCGATGACGTTTGCACCAGTGTGGATTGTCAGCACAGTGACCATTACTTCGGTTTCCTTGACAATGTTGTATAGAGAGAGACGGGGACTATGGTTCGCCGAAAGACAAAGCTGTACCTGTATCTAGCTTTGTCTTTCAGTGCACCAAAGTCGGAGGAGTGGTAAAATGTCTTCTTTTCAGAAAAGTCCCGGTTCTGCGTGCAGTATTCTGATGACCGTATACGTATCAGGGGGCTCCGAGAGGACAGCTCGTCGCCTGCTTGAAATCGATATTTACATAGGGGTCAATGTGATGAAGATTGAAGCCATTGGGTACACGACACGCACATCTCTAGTTCAGATCGATAGTAGTTTGAACACAGATCTGTACATTTCTGACATCTTACGTCCATTTGTTGTGCCCTATCTTCGACGCCTACCGTACGCCATCTTCCATCAAGATAATGCAAGACTACATATTGCACGTCGTGTTTTAACCTTCCTCGATACTTAGGGTATTTTATTGTTGCCCTGGTCTGCACTATCTCTAGATATTTATTGAAAACATCTGGTCATGGGTTGATGAGAGACTGGCACTCCACCCCTCTCCAGCTAATACGATTGATGAAGTCTGGTATAAACTTGAAGCAGCATGGAATGAGTTACCCGTTTCTGTAATTCAAGCCCAGTTTGACTCCATGCATAATCGGGCAGGGGCTTTTTGGCTGTTAGGGATGGCAGCCGTTTCTATTAATTCCGTACATTCTGGTAAGCCCCCAAACTATTTGCAAATGTAATCATATATATATATATATATATATATATAATATTATAGCGTGTGTGTGTAGGATTTTCCAGTTAATTATCAATTTATTAATTGCATTTTCAACTATTTTGAAAAACTACTTTCCTATTTGCTAGATAGATGGCACCACGGATCGGTGTCGGGAGTTATCACTCAGCGCCCTCCATTTTAGAACGAAACCGCGGAGCACTCTTCAATAGTCAGCTCAACTCTTCTCTCCTCTCTTCGCTCTCTCTTCCACATTTCACCCGACAACGCTCTTCCCTCGAAAGCACTGGATCATTGGTTTCCCTCTTGATATGAACGTAAAATGTCCTACTCTGAACGCCAGCGCGCGTTCCAATGTCCGTCGTCCTTCAATGTTCAAATTCATGTAAAATGCCATGAATTTGAATTACTATCTGATAAACTAGTTCGTTAAAGATCAACCTGTTAATAATAACTTTTATATGTTCTTCGTTCAACTCCTTCTAATAAATCTAGTGGAATAATTTCAAGCTTAATCATTGAACTAAGTAATAATTAAAAAAGACTGCAGAAACAGTGGAACTCGGTTATAAATTAAACCCTTAGACTCCGAGGCACCAGTGGACTATCTTTAGACCTCTACAGATACACACGCACTTTTTACACATATATATAAATACATGTGTTTGTCATCTTTTCAATAGGATCTGCTTTTAGTTCTTTACACTTTTCCAAGAGTTTCAATAAATAATATAAAAATCAAGCCATGACAATGAAAGTATTAGAATCATGTGAAGAAAGTAACTGAGAGATTAGTGTCTAGTGAGTCATGATGCTTCCTAAAAAAGAACCATTTTCGATGAGCGCCATCACTTGGATTTTTTAAAGACTTATTGAAGACCCTCGTATATATATATATTTATATATATATATATATAACTGCTGTTGTGTGAAAATGCAACACCTTGAAGGATCATCAGAATCAAGAGTAAATTCTGGCAAAATGTCAATTATAGGATTTATGCAAATTAAAGTTTCAGAGCCATCGCGCGTGCGAGGCCCACCTGTGTCGTTGATGCTGAAAGCGTATAAATGAGTGCTGTGGGGACGTTGAAAAGTCTATGATATTTGTTAGTGGCAAACGTTTAGTGAGACCTGAGACATGCCTCCGACGGAAGAATAGAAATTCAAGCACTTACGGAGTTTGAACGAGGGAGGATAATCGGCCTTCGAGAAGGAGGATTTTCCTGGCGCAATAGCAGCTCGTAATACGCGGAACCAGTTCCACAGTGATGAGTTTGGAAGCAGTGGAGGAGCACCGAACAGCTCGAAAGAAACTCTGGACAAGAAGGTGACGTCAGGCGCGATGATCGACACCTGCTCCGCATGGCGGTGATGATCAGCTTCTCCAGACGCTGGCGAGCCTACTGCTACGGGTGTACAAGTTGTCGGCTTCGTCAATTCGTCGTCGTCTGCTGCGCCGTGGATTGCGTGCAGGTGCCTTTATGCAGTTCCCTCGGCAACGACGTGCCGTCGGCAGTGGGCTCTTGAGCACAGAGACAGGCGAGCTGATTGGCGCAAGTTGTCTTTTCAGATGAATCACGCTGGTGTGGACCCATGATGCCCTGTTCGTGTTGAACGTATGCCGGTCAACGCTGCCTTCCTGAGTGTATTGACGACACATAGCTGGTCGAACACCGGGTTATGGTCTGGGGTGCGATTTCGTATCATGGACGATCAATTTGATGATGGGGAGTAATCTCAATGAGCAACAGGTACGTCGTGAGTGCTGCAAGTCGTTCCTTTCCTTCAAGGCATCCTGGAGCTATCTTTCAGCGCGGATAATACGCCCACATGTTGCGCGGACTGTCGAGACTTCTGTTCAGCACAACGCGAACTTCTTCCTTGGCCTGCTTATTCACCGGATATGTCGCCTATTGAGCACGTGTGCGGATATGGTTGGTCGGCGTCTCGCTCGTGATCCGCGTCCTGCAGTTTCCAAGACGAACTTTGGTTGCATACAAGCGATATGGATCTCTTCCTCAGCAGATATTCAACATCTGTGACTCCATGCCACGTCATATGCAGCACTTATTGCAGCCATGGTACTGCACCAAATATCTGATTTCGGACGCTTAATTTGTTTCTTTTGTTTTGAAAATTTCATCATTTATTTGTATGTACAAGTCGTTTCTGCATTAAATTTCATTTGATTCTGATGATTCTTTCATGTGTTGCATTTTCTACAAACAGCAGTATATATTATACATACTAAATATGTATGTATGTATGTATATAGTATAATAGATTAATGTTGGTATTCTAATTATTATATTTGTGATTAAAATATTTGTGTTTTATGTATAAACACATTTTTTATATATATATATATGTGTGTGTGTATAATCTTGACTATAATACGAACTTTCTCCTTTTACTGTCCTAAAATAGTGGATGCTTATTATACTCGCGTAAAATTTAAAAATTTAAACATCAAACAACAGACGTCTAGCAGTAGAGATTGTTTGAAAACTCATGTTCTTTTGACAAACGGAACTTGGTACCTACATACAGCTATGTCGCATATTACGATGGCACCAATAGTTTTGACTACTCGGGCGCAGTAACAATAGATTAGCTGTGTTCTATTGAAAGTGATTAAGACGAATAATTTGACAGTATTTTTTGTTTTGTGTTAAAATTTAAGTTTTTTTCTATCGAATTTGACGCTTTGGTTTTTCTTATGAAATATTTCAGTTATGTTAATAAATACTTGCGCATTTTTAAATAAAATATTGAAAAGTTATGGGTGCGCATTATACTCGAATTTTAATTTTTTCAGGAAATTTAGTG
>BMAW01028819.1:155383-248844 GCA_019974015.1 Nephila pilipes | reverse complement strand
CATGGTGGCTGCACCAAATACTGATTTCGGACGCTTAATTTGTTTCTTTTGTTTTGAAAATTTCATCATTTATTTGTATCAGTACAAGTCGTTTCTGCATTAAATTTCATTTGATTCTGATGATTCTTTCATGGTGTTGCATTTTCTACAAACAGCAGTATATATATATTATACATACTAAATATGTATGTATGTATGTATATATTAATAGTATGTAGATTAATGTTGGGTATTCTAGATTATTATATGTTGTGATTAAAATATTTGTGTTTTTATGTATAAACACATTGTTTATATATATATATATATATATATATATATATATATATATATGTGTGTGTGTGTGTGTGTGTATGTGTTTGACTATAATACGAACTTTTTCTCCACTTTTCTGTCCGTAAAAATGAGGGTGCTTATTATACTCGCGTAAAAATTTTAAACATCAAACAACGAACGTGCAGCAGTAAGAGATTGTTGAAAACTCATGTTCTTTTACACAAACGGGAACTTACAGTACCTATCGCACACGCGTACATGTCGCATATTACGATGGCACCAATAGTTTTGACTACTCGGGCGCAGTAACAATAGATTAGCTGTGTTCTATTGAAAGTGATTAAGACGAATAATTTGACAGTATTTTTTGTTTTGTGTTAAAATTTAAGTTTTTTTCTATCGAATTTGACGCTTTGGTTTTTCTTATGAAATATTTCAGTTATGTTAATAAATACTTGCGCATTTTTAAATAAAATATTGAAAAGTTATGGGTGCGCATTATACTCGAATTTTAATTTTTTCAGGAAATTTAGTGCCAAATCAAGCATGCGTGTTATGCACGAGTGCGTATTATAGTTCAGATTTTACGGTGTATATATATATACACACATACATACACAAACATTGTGTCTATACTTATACACCATTGATAGGTGAAGAAATTATATTCATGCCTTTGTTGATTGTTGGAAGATTAAAGTTCAAAATAAATAAATAAAAAGTCTTCAAAAAGTACTTAATAGAGTTTTATTATTTTGCTTTAAATGTTGGGACACAATAAATATAAATTTCAGCTAATTTATATCACAAGTGCTGAACACCAAAGTGACTTGCTGATTACTTTAATAAATGTACAGTCCTAAGAGAATATCACTATCCCCAGCATAGCATTTATTATACATATATCAATAAGCTTATAATTTTACATGTTTTTTTTTATTCATTTCAACTTATATTTTTAGTTATAAATGTAATGATTGTAGTATTTACATTTAATCCTTCACTTTAATGGCTGCACACTTTTGAAAATTTCGAATACTAGATGAAAGTTCTTCTAAGTATGTGTGAAATACAATTTTAAAAGAGTTTTTCTTTGATAGATTGAAACTTTAAAAAAAAATATTATTTCCCAACTTGCAACATTAACAGGCATTCTTAATTGGCGGAGACAACCAGTTAAGAATTTGTTCATGGATTCCAACGTATTTTCGTATTTGAATAGTGTAGTAAAAGTACTTTTTTTTTTTTTATCATAGTAAATTATTTTTTGTCTTGCGTCATAGTGTATCTTCCTTTTAATTTCATTTTGAAAATAAGAACGAAATGTAAGAAATCTTGTTTCAGAAAAAATAAGAAGACGTATGAAAAATGGAATGTAAAACATCACAACGAGTATGGTTCTGAATTAATAAATACGTCTTCATGTAACAAAGCCGAAGTTGTCAAAATCCATTAATTCACTTCTGGTTTTATTTTCGATTTTTTTCATTAATAATTTCCTCAATGGAGATGGAGGATCTGGGATAAAAATCCTGTTTTTCCCCACTGCTGGTGCTGTTTTGAAAATCGTCAAATCAAGCGTTAATTGAAAAGGGAGAAATTTTAGGGTTGCCATGTATAACAGATATGTTTAATCAGAAAAAAGGAGGCTGCCACATTTCGCAATTTATCGCTAACAAATGTTTCCGTTGCCTAGGGTAGGGCTACACTGTATCTCGACCGGGATCTGGTATTCAGACTTTGTAATTTCCTCCTCATGCTTCTAATCATTCTTCTTTTTCATCTTTAAGGCATCTTGACTTGATCTGACACCACATAAGATAATGAAAATGATTCTTCGTTTTTATTGCTCATGTACTGTTAGACTAAATATCAAGAAAGTAAAGATGACAAAGTTATTGAAAAATATAGAAAACTTTAAGGTAATTTGACTGATAATTAGGCATATATCGAAGAGACTAATGGTTAACCTTTATTAGAAAAATTATCAGGAAGAACACATTCAAATTTCCCAGTTTTAGTACTAAAACAATAAATAAGTTTAACAGCAGATTGTGACAACAATATACTGAGTCAAACTATTGTAGTGTTGAGCGGCTCAATTATAAAGCGAAAGCTTAATAAAAGTATTTGATCTTCTTCGTTGTCTTGTATAGTAGACAAGTTCTTTTCTTGTTTCTCGAAATTCGAACCGAGTATTCTAACGCCTTCTTTCTGAATTTATTCGAACTCTTTAGTTTGAATTTCTGAATTCGTTTTCACATTACCAGAACACAGTTATAGCATTCTGAAAGTAAAATTTATATATTTCTTCTCGTTGAAAAATTGTTTAAAGTGAATTAAGCGATTTTTTTTTATTTCGATAACGATTTTAATCTGGCATACCTTTTTTATAATCTTTAAGATTATAGTTTTTTTTTGACAATCTTTTAGAGAGTTTGGCGACCTATTTTAAAAGTCACCAAAAAATTTCTAAAATCAACACCTTGCACCCTAGACTTTATTTTAACCAAAAAAATCTATTTACTATACAGAAGTTTGAGTGACAAATATGATATTTCTTCTTGTTGGAAAAAATGGCTAAAATAACATTTGTCAATATTTTTTACTCGATAACGATTTAAATCTGGCAAACATCCTCTATTCTTAAACCATTAAGAATTTTATTGTTCGGTAATCCTTCAGAGAGTTTGGCGAACTATTTTGAAAGTCGCCAAATAATTGCCAAAATCGTTAACTTTAGCCGTATTCACCATTTAACCGAAGAATTTGATGAGAATGCTGAAAAAAGAAGTGTGAGTCTAATTTTTTTCCCATAACTTCATGACATCCGAGTTGGCCGTTTTTTCAAGAATATATTGATTCAACCTTTCCTTCTGCTCTGGAGACAGAACCTGTTGAGCTCCGCCAACGCGCCCTTTCCTAATGAACTCGCCCTTGGATCTCTCACCTTCCTTTTCTGCTTTTCGAAGCAATTCGGCAAGTTTTTTCATAACAGGATTTGATTCCTGCTCTTCAATGGAAGGAACTCCGCAAAAGCGTTTCGTCCAGAAAGCGTTGACAGTGGACTTCATAAACTCCAGGCTGCTGTATTCCACAACTTTGTCGAGTACCTCCCCGTTGTTTTCCATCAAGTTTTGGTAGTATTCCTCTCCCAGAAAACGAGCGATCTTCAAGCACGCAGCTCTGCGATCGGCCACCATGGACTCGTAAGTAATGATAAGAACATTAGGTTCGTTTCTATACTTGTAAGCAGCCAGCAGATGATCGAAAAAATCATTGTAGGTGACCTCGCTCTGGAGGAAAAGCTCGAAAAATTCATCAAGAGTTCCATTTGTGAAGGAGTAGGTGGGAAAAAGGCGGGTGTGGTGGTAGTAAGACACAAGGCAATCAGCTGGATGTCTTGTAACATAGATGTATTTTGCTTCTGGAGAGAATTTTAAGTACTGGAATGGAAAATGAGTTTTGATGCAGCGTGGCTTGGGCATCTGTGATATCTCGTCCATCATTGTTCTTTCTAGGAAAGGAAGGTAAGAGAAATATTTGTCGTACGTCATCAGTGGCTTACCCTTTCGCAAGATTAGGGACACTATTTGGAGAGTGAAAGTACATCCGCATTTGGGATAGGCTGCTACAATGACGTCATCTTTCCCTGGTTTAAATTCCATGGCGGCTCTGTGGACTTCTGGGACAATGAATGGTGCCACTTTCATTCCATCAATATCTGCATATTGGGGTTTGTTCTCGACCTTCATTCTGCAAACAAACGTTAAGCATTAAATGAAATACGTATAAAAAAATTAAACACATGTAAAAAAAGGATTTCATATCTGAGGATCTTGTTAGCGAAGTAATAATGGTAAATAAATTGTTTGCCGTTTTAGATAGCTAAGTAAAATTTTAAAAAATCATTTTTCAGCTCCGCCGCCAGCATGGCATTTGAAAAAAAAAAAAAAAAAAAAAAAAAAAAAAGAACTGAAGAAGAAAACAGAGAATTCAAGCAGGATTGAACGGAGTCGTTTGCATTCATATGCAACACAGATGACCTTTCGATTTGTCTCATTTGCCACTAAAAACTCGCACATAATAAGAAGTTAAATTTGGTGAGACACTTCACTATAAAAAATACCAACCGGTGACGCACAAAAAAAAAAACCGTTGAAGAGCTCCAAAAACAACAACAGTCAAATTATATACTAAGTAACTGGGCGCAATCTTCCAATAATGTAAGTCTGGCAAGTTTTGCAGTATCATTCGAAATTACAAAAAAAAAAAGGAACCATTCACAGATGGTGAGTAAGTCAAAGATTGTTTTACACGTGCATCTGAAGAACTGCTTCGTGATTTTAAAAACAAAGCAAGATTCTTGAAAAAAATCAAAGATTTGCCATTACCTACAAAAACAGTACAAGATAGAACCTTCCAATGTAACAAATATGCAAGTGGAAGACATTCAACTGACTTCTGCCTTATCACTTGCTATAAGTCTTGCGACATAAGAGACACGACACAAGCTACCCTTTTCGACAGGTATATGTCGTCCCAAGGTCCAAAAGGATTGGATTAGGATTGCTACCGCTACTTAAACTGCTAGGATTGCTACCGCTCTTCAGGTCGAACTCGTGGAGAAGATATAGGAAATGCTGTTCAAAAATCCCCGGAAGACAATATAATCGATATAAATAAAATCGTTTCTATCGCAACTGATGGAGCCAGAAGTATGATAGGAACACATAGAGAGGATAACACTAACTCTTCAGGAAAAAAAAAATAACCCACAAAATTCTAACGTTTCACTGCAAAATTCGTCAAGAAGCGCTTTGTGCCTAAACATTTCCGGCTGAAATAGTTGAGGTCCTGAACTTGGTAACTAAGATTATTAACATCATCTTGGCAAAAGGACTCCACCATCGCCAGATTAAAGATTTCCTTGAAGAAATAGATAGCCAGTTTTCTGACCTACTTCTGCACAATAAAATGCAATGGCTTTCCAGAGGTAACGTATTGCAACGTTTTGCTTTGTGCTTGAACGAAATAGAAACATTCCTCAATGGAAAAAGTATTGAACATCCCGAATTGGAAGAAGACAAATGGCTGCAAAAATTCAACTTCATGGTTGATACCACAATGAAACTAAATGAGCTAAATCTAAAACTACAAGAAAAGGGTAACCCAGCCTACGCTTTGCTTGAAGAAATAGTTTGTTTCGAAAAAAAATTACTTCTTTTTATTGAAGACATGGAGAGAGGAATTTTTCTTCATTTTAAAAAGAGGAAGCAATATCGTGATGAGACCAATGCAACTATTAAGACGAATTACTTCAGCATAGTCTTAAAAAAACAGGAAGGATGGATTCGCTGAGAGATTCTAGCAATTCAAAACAAATAAAAGTACTCTAGCTTTCGTAGTAAATCTTCTCAACACAAATACAAATGAGATCAACATTGAACCATTTGGAATTGATGCTAGATCGCTTCAAATACAATGGCTGGATTTAAAAACCAAAGACTTGTTGAATGGCAAGTTCACAGAATTCAAGAGCAAATAGGAAGAGTTGGAGGTCCAGAAATGCATATACATCGTGTAGCACAATTGGATAGCTCTAAAAGAAATAACGCGAGTTGAGGCCCTCATATTCGGCGCATTGAATAGTCTTCTAGAATGCTATTGTGAGGTGAAGAAGTTGGTATATAAAGTGCTGACGATCTGCGAGTAGACATATTCATGTGAGTAAGCGTTCTCTTGCATGCATGTAATAAAAAGTAAAGTTAGAAGTCAACTAATAAATAAAAATCTAGAGTCGTGCTTGAAACTTAAAACAAGTTATAAGTCAGATGTAATCAAACTTTCTAAAGGCATGCAAAGCCAATACTCCCATTGATGTAACTATCTATATTTGTGTTTTTATATGAATAAATATTATTCCGTATTTAAAGCAATTTATTTTAAATCAAAAATCAAATATATATAAGCAAATACTATAATATTAAACCGAAAAATTTTAGTGGCTCTTTAAAAACTGGAAAATTTTGTAAATTGTAACTTTTGACTCTTCCGTTTCAATAGGTTACCGACCCCTGAGCTAGACGATATCCACCACTCCATTTGCCCACAGAAAATCATATGCTAGTAGAGAATTATTGAATAAATCCTAACAAAACAGCTCTAGGCACTCGAGGATGTGAACTGGGAAGGTCTGTTCTATTTTTCATTTAAGGCATGTTGAAAGAATCAGTATAGTACAAAACAATAATAAAAAAAAATTAAAATTGGCTTTGCCAACTTCCTTTTAGCATGTGTTGATGTTTTTTGTTTTTCCCCGTTTTTTTTTTTCCTTTTTTTTCTGCTAAGTTTTCAAAAAAGAATAATCCGAATTGAATATTAATTAATGTAAAGTAAGCGTACTTCCGAGCCCCAGGTCCCATAGAGGCAATTACAATTAAGAAAAGAAAATATCTTCAAATTCCTAATTCATTTTTGTTTTCACATGCAAAACATTCCATTCCAGTACAAAAACGTTGCCATTGTTAGCTACAAAAAGAATGTAAACAGAATATTCGGGCATAAAAATCAGTTATTAAATTAATTATTAAAATAAGACAAACAAAATAAACGATTCAAACAGACATTAATATTCTTTTCAGTTACTAAAATAAAAACAGACGGTAAAATATTAAATTTAACTTATTTTAGCAATGTAAATGTACCTTAAAAAGTAAATTAAATGCAGTTACTGTAATCATAATGTATTGTAATGTCACTCTTTTGTGCCTAACTCCATGAATCCTTTATTTTATGCCGGCGTATTTTTATTGACGCTTTTTATTGATGTTAAAAATAACAGAATATACTGCAGCAATACACATAAAAAAGCTACGGACTAAGAGGTTACCTTAATTACAAACCAAATAACTGATTTATAAAACTCACTAAAACCAACTATAACCGATTCAAACAGCTTTCGCATATCATCTTTAATACTTTAAAGATCAACTGCAAACGTTATTCTGCAAAATAATTAGTTAAATCGTAAAATTTATTGTTATATACAATTACACACCTGGTTAGTTATTTTATGAAATAACGGATTTTCTCCTTTTTAACGGTAACATAAACATAACATGCTTATAACAATACAAATGTCAAATGTATTTGATTAGAAAGTAATTAAATTGAAGAGCTATTTATGAGAATTAAATATGAAAAATATTGTATACAGTCTTATTTTTTTGATAGATCCGTATCTTGGCTCTAAACATCAAGAATATTGATAGCTGAGATTAAACGTAAGTGATAAAAATAATTGAATAATTTTGCCTTTTCGGTAAAATTAAAAATTAAATTAAAATTAACCAGTAGTATAAATTTAAGTACAATATACGACTTCAAATTAAAAAAATACAATTAAATAATTAATCATACGAGGAAAATAAGTTTTAAACAATAACTTAAGTTACAATTATAAATGCGTTGTTTAAAAAAAATTAAGAGTACATGCTAATCTTTAAAAAATTAAATAAAATTTCAAAAAGAAATGCCTGACTCGAATAGTAAATACATAGTCTCTTAAATTCAAAAATCAATTTAAACACAAGATTCTCTAAAACAGAAAGTGGCCTTTATGGCTTCAGCCTAGCGGTCATTTTGAACGAAATGTTAATCCTTTGGAATTATTACTACCGCCCTCAAACCTATACTATTTTATTTATTTGAATGCAAAAAAGTGCCCTGGGAATAGCAAAAAGTAATGATAGTTTCTGCGGAATTACATTTTCTCCCCGATTTTTAAAAATATTTTTAAATATTATTAAAGACTGGAAAACCCACAAATGAATCATTAAAATGAGGTAAAAATACTTAAAATCGGAGGGAAAATGTGAAACCGCGGAAACCTTCATTATTTTTTTCTCTTTTGAATGCACTTTTTTGCATTGAAATAGATAAAATAGTATAGGTTTGAGGTCGTTAGTAACAAATTCCACAGGATTAACATTACCTTCCCGAAAACAAAATGACTGGTTGACGGAATGAGGGGGAAACTGAATAACCAAAGAGTTTGATGACAAAAAAATTAAAGGTAAGATGATGGTGGGATAGAGAGAAATTCATTACATTAAAACACAGCACAATAATTTCACTTCAATTTTGCATTATAATACTTTACGTACCTGGCAGAATTCAAAAAAATATTCCCAGTTGAATAATATAATTACACACTCTTATTATTCTCCAAACAAATATAGAAGATGGCCAAATAAGTGCTAGGTGCTTTAAAACACGTGGTGTTGAATGGTTTGAAACCACCCAAGTGAAGAAGAAGTTAAAATCTGTTTGATTTTTATAGGAAATTTGAAGCTACCTTTACACGCGATATTTCGTTGCAAAATACTGCTTTTTTGTTAGGCAAAATTGGACGTTTTTCATGATAAAAACATATTTTCAAGTTTGATTAGTCTTACGCAAAATTATGTAAGCAGTTTTTGTACTCCTCTTTGCTTGATTTAACAAACATTTTTCTCCGCTTCACAAGATTTCCAGCTTTTGAATTCACGAAGCGTCACTGTTTATAGTTGGTTAATAATTTAGTTTGCTCTGTCAGCTAATTTTTTTTTACAGAATGTTTGAAGAGGAATTTTAGAAAAGTGAATATACATTCATTTTGATTAGGAATTTTCAAGTTCGTCTACACTTATATGAGGAAATAAAGAAGAGTTGATAAACGAAATAATTTAAGGAAAATGCTTCAAATTTTACATCTTTTGATTTTGTTACTAAAAATAGAAGGCTTTTCGTTGATCCATAGATGTGTTATTTATTAGGATTTGGTAAATAGAATGCTGGAAAATTTAATTTTAATATTGTAAACAAACGTCTTAGGAGATAAAGAAAAACGTCTGTATTTATGATTTTTTCAAAGCGGTTTTTTAGGACTATGGTATCTTTTTCTGTCAAATACCAAGTAACAGGTCAATTGAAAAGTCCCCGGCCTACCATAGTAAAACACATTTTTTTGGCAAAATTAGTTTTTTTTTATTCAACATAATTCCCTTCAAGGGTGATACACTGATTATAGCGACCCTCCAACTTTTCGATACCATTTTTGTAGTACGATTTGTCCTTTGCTTCAAAATAGGCCTCAGTTTCGGCGATCACCTCTTCATTCAACGAAAATTTCTACCCAGCGAGCATTCTTTTGAGATCTGAGAACAGGAAATAGTCGCTGGGGGCCAGGTCTGGAGAATACGGTGGATGAGGAAGCAATTCGAAGCCCGATTCATGGATTTTTGCCATCGTTTTCACTGACTTGTGACACGGTGCATTGTCTTGGTGAAGCAGCACTTACTTTTTCTTCAAATGCGGCCGTTTTTCGGCGATTTCATCCTTCAAACGGTCCAATGTAATAGTCGCTGTTGATGGTCCTTCCTTTTTCAAGATAGTCAATGAAAATTATTCCATGCGCATCCCAAAATACAGACGCCATAACCTTGCCAGCCGACTGTTGCGTTTTCCCATGCTTTGGAGTGGGTTCATTATGTGCAGTCCACTCGGATGACTGTCGATTGGACTTCGGAGTGAAATGATGGAGCCATGTTTCATCCATTATCACATATCGACGCAAAAACTCGGGTTTATTACGCTTGCTCATCTTCAAACACTGCTCCGAATCATCAACTCGTCGTCGTTTTGGGTCAAAAGTGAGCTCGCGCGGCACTCACTTTGCACAGAGCTTTCTCATACTCAAATATTCGTAAATGATATGATGTACACGTTCAGTTGATATCTTTAGAGTGTCTGCTATTTCATTCAATTTCAATTCAAAATCATTTTGTGGATTTTTTTAATGTTTTCGTCGGTAACAACCTCTTTTGGGCGTCCACTGCGTTCACCGTCTTCGGTGCTCATTTCACCACGTCTGAACTTAGCATACCAATTCTTGATGGTTGATTTTCCTGAGGCAGTGTCCGGAAACTCGGTATCAAGCCAAGTTTTTGCTTCAACTGTATTTTTTCCCTTCAAAAAGCAATATTTTATCAACACACGAAATTCCTTTTTATCCATTTTTTTTCACAATAACAAAAGTTGCTTCACTCAAAATGCTATAATTCACAAACTAATGATCCGACAGCTGTCAAATTTATACACGCATCTTTTGAGGGTTAGGGCTAACTAAAAAACATATGGATTTAATTCTAGTAGCGCCAAATATGTGTCAGGCCGGGAACTTTTTAATTGACCATTTATATGCCTGTAATAAAAAGCACACTCAATCATTTAAAAAATGAGCCTCATAAGTTTGTAACTGTACGATAGTTTAATTATACCTTGGATTTCTGGTTAACGCAAAGAAGGACATTATCTCTGAAATCCAAAATCGTACTTCACTGGCCATCAAAACGTTCTGTTCACACCACTCTTGACTGAGGTCTCAGTTTCTCTCCATAAAAACAAAGCTTATTATTTGTAAAACTCTCATTAGGCCGGTTGCAATGTATGGCTCGGAAATTTGGTCTCCAACTAAAAATGGAAAACACGAAATTGTACTTTTTGAGTGAAAGGGAAGTATTTTCAGTGGCATCTAAGAAAATGTTTTTTGGTGAAGCCTTTTCAATCATGAAATTTATAGAATTTTAATGAGTCTGACATTACTAAATATATTGAGGTATCCGCCTACCTTTAAAACGATATTTTTGGTCAAAAAGTCGATTTTTTATTTACGGTCTATTATTAAAGCCGGATTTCCTATCTTTCTTGAACAGTTTCAATTTTGCTTCTATCTTACATAGAACTTGAATTATGAGCATTTTAATTATAGTCTGTGTCAAATCTTAGAACTGGAAGTAGCATTCTGCTACCGGAAATGGAACTTTAATGTTTGTTTTTCATTGATATCTTACGTAATATCGCCATCAAAATATCTTGCAACATGCAAGATGAATTTTCTAAGACCCAAAATGCAAATGAATATTTTTATGGTGTAATATGATAAATAGTACTAAAGGAAGTTTTTGTTTGTTTGAAAACTGTGAAATTGGGTGCATATGATGCAATTGTACAATTTAATGAAGGACATCAAGGCTGCTTAAAAGTCTTAAATAAGCTGAACGTTGAAAATCCGGGTTACTTCACTGAAAAGGGATACAAAAAGTTGGAGTACAATCGAATCAGGGAATTGAAGCGTTATACAACACCTGTTAAATGTAAGCGTAGGAAAATTTTAAAGACCACCAGGAAGAAAAAAAATAACTTATTTAAGTATTACAGATAGTGAACTTTACAAATCAGGGGCCTTTTAATGTTAAATTTTTATTTAATTAGGTAAGTTTCTAGGTAGAAATGTATTTTCAGCTTTTTCTCAATATCAAGATTTTCATATTTTGCTTCAGCGCAAAACATCGTACTGAAATCAGTTATGTATATAATATACATGAAACTTTCATGGAATACTTTATGAAAGTGAATTCAGGACTTGAACCTCTCCTTTTGTTATAATGCGATTACTTTGCATTTTATTGATGATAAAAGTCATAACTTATCACAAATTTGAACGTTTTTTCTGTATGTTAAAGTATGACTTCCTATAACTATTTAATTTTCAGGGTTGTAATTGTGAGAGAGGCACAAATCCTAAATTAGATTCAATTCGTCATAATAAAATTTACAGAATTGAAATATCTCTATTTAAATTTCAGTTTTGGTGTTTTACATAAGTGCCCTTTTACTGCTATTTTTATGTATTTTTTGAGCTGAAATATTAAAACAATTATTAATTTATGCAAGTTTTACATTGTATTTTAAGTTTTTAGCCATATCTTATAGTATAATGCATATAAAAAGTTATTTTTTCAATTATTTAAAAAAATCCTTTTCGAAGGTAGACGTATACCTTAAAGTGAAACGAATAAACTGACTTTCTCATATTGTTAGAATGAATGAAAAAAATCCAGTAAAGAAGAATTTTGTTGCAAAACCCTTTACTAGTCGGAAATGAGGAAGACCAAAACTACGGTGGCATTTGATTCTGTTGAATCGGATTTGAAGATGATAGGAACTGAAAGACTAAGGCAAAAGGCAGGTTATCTTTCAGGAATCTTTAAAAAAAGGCTTTGAACCCCTCTGTGCTGTTGATTCAAACATGATGATGTTTGAATCAACAGCACAGAGGGGTTCAATCAATCAACCTAAATATCTACTCTATCTATAGCCCTGATGTTATGCACTTTACGAACTGAGATTATTTCCTATTCTGTGAACCTAATTTTTTTTCTAGTAAGAACTCACAAATTTAGTTATTGCACAGTATGTATATAAAAAGTGAGGGCAACTTCAATCATGAAATTAAAAATTTCCTTAAATTTAGTTTTTGATATTATAATTATATTCAGTGCACAGAATGTTATGTTTTTTAGTACTCCGTAAAATTTTTAAGTTACAAACATAGTATATTTAATGCAAGATGCACCTAAAAATAGGTACAGGATTTACGTATGTAAATGCAGCTATTGATAGTTAATTGTTATTAATGTGATTTTCTTTGGGAAGACAGGTGTATAGGTTTACAAAAGATTCAGTGTTAAAATATATTAACATTTAGTTTAATTTTTAAAAATTAAGGATTACTTAAACTTGGGATAAAGCAAGTTCATTTTCCCTTGGTGAAGGTATCCCAGTTACGAGAAAAGAATGTCAAAATGTCTCATTTTTTTTCGTACAACTCTCCACATTAGTTTCTTTGTTTTCTATTCAATTTTAGTGAAACTTTGTTAAGGCCGATACTAATTCTATTTTGAACTGTGTGGAATAAACTTTACTTACAGCTATTTCGCAAAAAAAAGTTGAAAAAGAGGCGTAGGCAACACGATTTGATCAAAGTCTGGGTTCAAATGGTAAACAAATAAGTCGAAGTCGAAGGGTCTATTTTGACCAAAGGGAATCAATCAATATCCACAGATTAGAAAACTCGGAACTGAGTAACCCGAGTTAAAAACATAGTGCCCGAAATGAAGTTTTAAACCGACGCTTTTCTTTTTCTTGGCCTCGGTTTCCAAACTCCGGATATTATAGTCATGACCAATTAACAGTGAATAAAAGTACTACGTCTTTAAGCTGAGAGAGAATTTTTGTCCAGTAAAATTGACTGCTTTATGTTCTAGATCAGGCTTTTAGGAGTAGAATGCGCGCTGGTTTGTCTCAATCAGTTCAAAAATCTTGTTGTAATGCTGAGTTGAAATGAGTGTCTCGATTCCGTCAGCTGCAAGTTGAGGAACATATCCTATTTCTTCTCGTGAATAAAATTACTCCATACCAGATTTTTATTGAAATAAGAATTGTTTAAGGGGATGATGTCAGGAACCGTACTAATGTGTACATGGAGTGTAATACTGGTAAAGCTGACAGAAGAAAATTCAAAACCGTTCTTTGAGCCCGAAAAATCATAAACTTTGTCTTCAGCAAAGGTGTACTAAATGGTTAATTTTTTTAAGTAATAGGTCCCAGCCATATTAATTCCTGTCTGATAATAGGGGTTACAATATTCTATTACTTTCAGTTTATATTTTCCAATATCTTATTAATTTCAGAATATATATTCCTATATCCTATGACTTTCAGAATATGTGTTAATATATCCTTTTACTATTTTCAATTTGCTATATTATCATATTATTTTTGAAATATGTTCTACCTTATTAATTATGGCTTACAGTCCAATATTTCATTAGTTCTGAATTATGTTCTACTAGTGTAACCTTTTTTGTGATATAAAATGTTACAAATTTGAATTACTCAAGTAGCTTCAAAAACGTTGTAAAATAAGCATTATAAGAAGCGACAAAATTAATAAGTTTTTGTATGGAATATATTACTGACGGAATAGATTCTAAACATGTAACACTAATATTTATCCTATTACCTAAAGTTACGTTTTCCCCTTGTAATTAGGGACCGTAAAGAAATTCTCTTCAGTGAATTTTAATGAGGAAAGCCATTAACACCGTACGGTTCTAAGAAACCCAAGGAAAATTATAGAAGGCGATTCAGAAGGGGAATGTGAATGAAGGGATTGTATTTGTTACACTTTCTCACACAGCTAACGCTACAAAGCAACCCTTGAACTATAGTCTGTTACTTTAGAATAGGCGCTTCAATATCACAGATCCCCCCCCCCCTCACTGTCGACTGTAACTAACCCGTAGTGCACTATGTGCGGAGCGGGGGGTTGGTCTCTCGAAATATGTCGACTGTAACTATGGCAACAACATGGACATCACTTCTCCCCGCATCAGGCTATATTTATAAACAGACTTCTTATGAAATCGGAATTTTGAGATTCACGATCATCATTGGAGTTTTTTAAATCTGCATCATTAAAATATTTATTTAAAATCTATATAACATTTTATAAATATTTTTAACAAGTAATTAAAAACATTTTTTACACCTATATAGTATACAGTTTCTTACACCTATATAATAGAAAATTACATAACGGAATTAAACAACTCATTAGAACTTTTTAAATTAAATAAATCTGTATACGCATAGGGAAAATATTAATATTTTATAAGGATATGTTTTAATAATTCATATACTTTCATTTAAAAGAAATATCATTTTGAAAAAATGAAATACGTTAGAAATAGAAATTTAAAATAGACTGAACATTTAACACAAAGCACGTCTAAACGCAAAGCAATTCAGACCTCAACTGAAGTGTTGTAAATAAATGCAATGACGATGAAACATTTGTAGTTACCATGGTGGTAACCTATGGAGGAGAAACGAAAATGAATAACCTTGACACGCCTATTTTAAAGTAACAGACTGTAATTCAGTTGGGACATTATCACCAACCTCTCTCACATCCCTGATCAGGCGCCTTCAGATTTCACCCTACTGTAGTTATTTATGGGTGGTTTTAGATCTCCAATGAGGCTCAAATGCCGTCAAACAATGAGCCAAACAGTCGGAGAGAAACTTTTTAGAAGAAGGTATAAAATAGCTCGGCTCACAAAGTGCATCGTGAAGGAAGGTGATTAGGTCGATAAATAGAGTTAGATATACGTATATGAGTTTATAATTTTTCAAAAATATATTACCTTTTTAATATTGAAAAATAGAGTAAATTTTTACTTTCTGGACACGCTCGTCAATCTGTTATGGTAAATGCATGGCACGTTTTTAATAACCGAAGATGGTGAATATTTTCTGGATCGCATCTGAATTGCTTAAACAGTTTATATTTAGAGACATTAAAATTTAAGTATATGTGAATAGCGACTAATAGGCTTTCATTCCTGCTGATAAATAGCTTCGATGTTGATCACAGCGATGAGTAATATAATAAATTTCTGTCTATATGTGTTACGTTTATCTTCGACGGGAATTTGTTTTTGAAAAAATGATGACATTGCAGAAGTGTTTTTCGGAATGAGTATTATATTTTCGGGAGAAAAGAAAATTGTATGCAGATTTTTTTTTCAATACCTTCGTTTTTATCGTATTGGTGAAACGCATTTCTAACATGACGTAGAAAAAATGCTTTGAGTCTACATTTCCAACAAATCTTCAAAATGTCCTCCTCTTTTCTAGATAGCAAAGATGAACTCTTTTGCGAATATTTTGAGATACTCGTTTAAAGAGGCCGGAAGTGACTTCTTGAACTCTTTAAGTTATAGATCTTCTATTATTGGGGGATTGTTTTTAAACTTTGTTCCTTACATATTCCACCAGAAATTCGGCCAATGTTAGTTTATAATGTAATGATAAAGTTTTAGCTTACCACTCGTTCTGATTCAATCACTTCTCGATAACAGTCGATTTTTATCTTTGCACCTTAATTAGGAACCACTCCAATCAAAAAGATGCATTACGATGCTCCAATCGAATTCACAAAAATCCATCAGCCTGACATTATCCTTCATAATGCTTCTCTTTCCTTTCAATTCTGTTTCACTTATGAACCACTATTTCTGACTCAATTCACTACATTTCTTATCTTCCCTTAATTTATATAATACCGTTTCATTTTGGTTGGAAAGAAATTGTAATTTTATGCAATTCAAATTGATAAAAGTCATCGAGATTAGTGAAGAGAAAATCGCAAATAGCCCAATATCACAAATTGACCGTGGCTCAAAAATACAAGGCCCATTGCTATTAGCTATCTCGTTGATTCTAACAAAGAAGCTAATAATTAAACACTATTGTTGTCAGAAGGATGAGGTTCTAATTCAGATGTCTTCGTTCCATAAGTGTGTGTGGCTTAAAATTACGAGAAAATAAGTTTGACATCAAAAGTTAATTTATTGAAGTAGGTAAAATAGTATTATTTATCCTACAATTTCAAACGGGATCCGATAATTTCGTACTATCTCTTTCCTCTAGTAATTATTACTGTGACAAAGGAAATTCTAAAAAAAATGATGACTTTGTTTTTTATTTTTAAAATTCTGCGTCTCACTCAGGCACTGATAGAACAAATTTCAGATTAATCAGTATATTACTATATTTAAAAAAAATCATCATAATTTATTTATGTAACATATCTATAAATAAAATTTCTGTGCTTAAATCTGAGAATATCTATAAGGAGAGCCAAAAGTGTTTTTTTTTCTTTTCCACATTTTTTTTTCCACATTCCAAAAAAATTTCCACTTTCAAATGAGTTTCGTTTTCACAATGTCTTATAATAGAATACATTTTTTATTTCTACAGTATAGTATGTATAAGTTATACACTATTTGTAATATTTTGAGCTAGGTACTGAAAACAACACCTTTCAGAGGAGCACCATTGACCAGTTCGCTCTTTCCGTCCCGTTTTTCGTACTATTAGTGTGCTATATATTTCTTGCTGTAAAATATATAATAATTCTTAGAATAATTCTTAGAATTATAGTAAGAAATAGAATAATTCTTGCTATAATTCTTCACACTAATAATGTAACTGTTTGCGGTAGCCTAGTGGTCATGGTCGCGAACTCGTTGCTAGCGTTGTTTTCGTCGATTCGAGGAAACAACGTTATTCGAGGACCGGTGGTACTGAACTTCCCCCCCCCTCCCCGTGTATCGGGGGATGATGCACGTTAAATATAGTCGAGGTCCCAAGTCCTCCCTCGACTGTGTTGTGGAAGTTTGGAGAGGGAGGGGTCATCTCAGGTGTCGTCCTCGTTACTTGACAGAGGTTAAAATTTACCAGACACGTCGCCTATAGCCCTAGTATTATTCGAAGTTCGATGTTTACAATCAATCAAAAAACTGTCAACAAAATGAGTTGTTATGTTTTTATTTGTGTGTCATCTAGAAATTATTTGATTCAAACCTTTGTTCCGCAAATGAACATAGAATATCTACTTAATTAAAATGTTTATATATTTGTACTCTGAAAAAGCATTTAATTAGTTCAATTAGAGTGGAACAAAGTATACGCTATTGTACTAAGTATAAAAAAAATGCAAGAAGTCTAAAGGGAAGTGGAATATTTTCTGTTGAAATTGTTATGCAAGGCTCTCAGTAATCGTCACTAGCAATCGTTATTGAAGTTGCTTGTTAAAAAAGGTTTTAAGCGCAATGTTAAAGAATAGAATCCTAAGTTAAAACAATGTTAGAAAAATGCTCTAACATTTATATTATATTCCGACTTCATTATTCCATAGAATGTAGCCTGTTTTCATATGTTACTCATTTCTGTTCGAATCAATTTATTTTTTCTGATGTAAAATGAGTCTTTTTTCGAGTTCCATACTGTAATAGAAAATGAATTTTCAATTTACACGCAGAAAAATTTCGATGTATGGATTTTGTTTTTACATTTTAAAGGAGCAGTTCATTGTATTAAGTGTGTATTACGGTTTAAAGAATTTTTTTTAAACATTTTTTCTGTCTGAAAGTGGGTTACAGTTTTGTTCAGGTATAAAAATCTAATTATTCACGCAATTTTCTTATTTTAAGTAGAATGCTGCATTAGGAATTCGCCGAACACTTAAAAAATTTATATATTTGAATGAATAAAAGGTAGAAAAGAGAAGTTTCAAAATGTTACCTTTGACTACATAAAAATTAAACATTTAAGATACAGTAGCGTGAATGATAAGAAAAATAAGGTAATGGAATTGGAATGATCAAATATATATGTTACGGTAAACGTAATAAACTCGTGATTATGTATAATTACCGGTGATTATTCATAATCACCACTAAGCTTGGTAAATGTGATAAATTATTGAATATTTATCACACTTACCGGTAAGTTTACAAAATCCCCAGCTCTTAATGAGGAATGTAATAAAAGTCCATAAATTTTCCAAAACTTATGTCAGATACACTTGATGTATGCTGTCAGATACGCGTGATTTCAGTAGTAGTTCTAATTTCATGCTGGAGAGACACTTTTTTTTAAAAAATAAAATATTGAAGAATGAAGGATATGCATGAGCGTTTTAATTCCAAGTTTTTAAATGTTTTGAACACTAAGAAAGCGAGCACAGGTTATCTGACTAAAGAAAGATTTGACAACTTGTTAATAAAAAAGAATAATATTAAAAACAAAAGTAGCGGGCAAAAACCAGAAGAATATCAAAGACTTAAAAGATGCGATGCAATGAAATTAGACAATGTTGAAAAACTTACCTTTCCCATAAGTAAAGATAGCTCTAATGTAAGATTTTAGGAGTACTTTGAAGAACTCTTTACATAATTCATGAAGCACATTTATCAATTGGCCATGGTGGTAGAAACAGAATGTTAAAAGAACTTCAAAAAAATACAAAAATATTACTACCGAAGTAGTCATGATTTACTTAAGCTTGTGTGAAGTTTTTAATGTTATTTCAAAATAGTTATTTTTTTGTATTAAGATATCATTACTCTGCAAAAAAATCTGAATTTATCATATCCCCATTACGAGTTGGGGATTTTGTAAACTTACCGTTAAATGTAATAAATATTCAATAATTTATCACATTTACCAAGTTTAGTGATGATTATAAAAAAAATCAACAGTAATTATACATAATTACCGGATTAATCACTTTTACCGTAACATATGCATCAGAACTATACTTCGTATTGAAGGTTTATATGGAGCTCCTAGCCCGAATTGGGCCCTTATCTCCCATCATGAGTTGAACCTGAATAACTATTTCCAATACCCTTTTTTAAAAATGGATGTTTGCACAGAATGAAATTAGAATGATAAATAATAAGTAAACGATAATAAATAAATAACATTAAAGTTTAAAATTTACTGAGATTAAATTATATAAGTTAAAAGTATATAGCGTAAGATTCCAGTATATAATCTAGGCGAGCGAGCGGTGAGGTAGGGGTGGTAGGATTGGGGTGAAGGCGCTTGTCCAATCAGGGAGCTTCTACTCATAGCAATGAAGTTCCTAGTTTGATGATCAGGGGAAAGGTTCCTTCTACCTCGAAGGGGCAGAGGGAGCTCTCCTATTGGTTGTTAGGATATTGAGTTAAGGAGAGGGTAGTTTTAGGTGAGACCTGTACGTGTACGATAATTTCTGGTATAGTTATTAATTTCCTGAATTGATGGGTTTGGGTGGTTAAATAAATTACTATTGAATTTCTCTGTAATAAGATTATTATAAGTTTGCAGTTTGGGAATTTTAAGTGAATCTCTAATATCTTCATTTCGCACGAACCATCTGGCTCGTGCGATCATTCTTATTAAATTGTTTTGAAGGATTTCTAATTTGTTATGATGGTTTTGAGTAGCATGGTTCCAGATTGGACAAGCGTAGGTAATAATTGGTCGCAGATACAGTGCATAGACAAGCTATTTATATATAATTGGTAAAGTAGAACTCCGACAAATTAAGTGGATTAATTTATTCGCGGCAAGTCGGAATTTTCCCTGTAGTTGTGTAATGTGCTGTTTGAAAGTGAGTTTTTGATCTAGTACGATACCAAGATATTTAGCAGTATGAGACCAGGGGATATGAGTATTTGCTATGTAAATTTGTGGTGTAATCATTCTGTATGATTTTGTAAAGAAGCCGGCCTCCGTTTTTGAAACATTCAGTGCTATTTTCCATTTGGAGAACCAATCTTCTAAACTTAAGATATGTCTGTTAATATGATGTGCGATGACTTTGTGATTTCTATGTTTAGCAAGTATCGGTGTATCATCTGCGTACATGCAGAGAATTCTGTTGTCATGTTTTGGTATGTCGTTCACGAAGATTTGGAATAAAATTGGCCCGAGATACGAGCCCTGAGGAATTCCTGAGGTAATATTTCTTTGGTTTGAATATGTGGAATTTATTTTTACAACAAAATTTCTATTTTGTAAGTAAGAGTTTATTAGAGTGATTAAATAGGATGGGATATTGTATTTAATAAGTTTATAGGTTAGACCCTCATATCAGACCCGGTCAAAGGCCTTCTGTATATCCAGGAAGCTCCAGTTTTTTTCCCTTTTTCTTGACCCTTTTTTATGAAGTTTGTGACTCTAGAAAGCTGGTGAGTGGTAGATAGTTGTGGCATGAAGCCATGTTGTTCCGGTATGATGATACTATTTTCGTGGAGATAATTTGATAATCTATTTAGAATAATCTTTTCAGATAATTTTCCAAGGATCGGGAGTAAGGAGATAGGTCTATAGTTTTCTGCTATTGTTGGGTCTTTTCCTGGTTTTAGTATTGGGACTACTGACGCTGTTTTCCATCTACTTGGGAAGTGACCTAAGTCTAGCATGTGGTTTAGGATATTGTTGATTTGTAAAATAGTTGGGGTAGGGAGATTTTTAAGCATTTTATTGGTTATACCGTCCATACTAGGTGATTTATTAATTTTGATTTTATTTATATAATTTTTAATTTCTGATGGTTGACAGGGGGGGAGCTATCATTAAAGTTATTAGTGTTTGATAGGTAGCCGTGAACGACATGTGTTACTGTCCTGTCATGTGTAGGTGTTTGGATGTCGTTGAGCTGAAACTGTTTTTGAAGTGAATCAGCCAGTATTTCTGTTTTTTCAATATCACTCAGTGCGATACTTGTAGGGCCTGTTTAGGCTGATATGATTGAACTTTTCTTTCTTAAATCTCTAGCCGCTCCCCAGATGGAGCTACTTTCAGAGTTTAATGATGAAAGAGTTGCCTTCCAGTTATTCATGGATTCTTCTTTAATTTTTGTTTTGATTAGTTTGTTGATTTTATTTAGGTGTTTTTTGTACTCAGGGTTGTTCGTATATTGCCAGGTTTTTTGGCTTTATTTCTATATGTAATGAGGCTTTGAACTTCCCTGCTGATGTAATGTGTTGTTTGAATTTTTCGTGGTTTTGATGCAGTTTTATAAGCGTTAAGTATGTTGTCTGTTAGAGTGGCGACATGCTCTTCTAGATTCTCTCCGCTACTAATAGTAGGTAGGTTAAAGTTTGTATTCCTTAAGTATTGGCTAAAGGTACACCAATTTGTGTATACTTTGTTCGTTGTGTAGGATCGTTAGTGTAGATTTTATTTTGTAAGTCTATTGCAGCACGGATTGGATTATGGTCAGAAGAGAGTTCGGGGAGAGAGGTGATCTGAATTGGCCAATAGCAGTTCTTTGTGACCATGATGTCGGTAGTGGTTTGTGCTGATTAGGTGAAGTGAGTTGGAGTGGGCGGAGCTATGATTTTTAGGTTATTGGTATCAGAAAATTTTACTAGTTTGATTTCCCGAGGATGATTTACTTTATATCCCCATCGGGTATGCTTCGCATTGAGGTCTACATAAATAATTGCTGGATGACCAATATTTATGATTTCGTTTAAGTTATCAGAAATTTTGGAAGTTAAATTTGATGTTGGTGGGATGTATATTGGGTTTCCGCTCGGAGGGGTGATAGCAACAATTGTCGCTTCAGCCGCTCGAAGTTGAGGAGTAAGTATTCGGTAGTGTTGGAGAGAATTTTTAATAAGAATTGCAGTGCCACCGTGAATGTAATTTCTGCAATCAGAAATATTTCTATCATTTCTATAAGTGGTATAATTTGCAATTTTAAGATCGAGTTCTGGTCTCAAGTGTGTTTCTTGTAATAATAGAAGATCAGGGGTGTGCTTGTCTATGAAATCCCGTAATTCGACAATACGGGATCTTACACTGTCTGCACTCCATGAAATGATGTTTAATCCAAGAGGGTTGAACATTAAATTTGTGTACATACTGCCTGGAAAAAGATGTTGAGTTTGTCTGTTTTATCAGACGTTTTTCGCATTTGTTCACAGGCTCCCATTAATCCTGGGAAAAGTTGGAAGAATGTTTTTAGTTCTTAGATGGCATCAAACATGGTGAAACCATTTGATGTCTCTGATTGCTGATATTGATTATTTATATTATTATTTTCCCCTCTTGGTATTGTTGGTGCTTTGACTGGGTTCCCGTCGAGTTGCGCCCTCTGTTGGACGGTATTGGGTTTAAGTGCTTGAGCAAAAGTTGTATCTGGTCGTATTTCGTTTGAGGTGAAAGGTTTATTCCTGTTATTTGTTTTTGTGGTTGCTTTTCCCTTCCCTAATTTGGGAAAAGAGGGACAGCCTTTCCACGAGGCAACATGGCCGAAATTTTGACAATTTATGCATTTAGGATTGGGTGGTTTTTCTTTTATACTGCAATTTGGAGTACTGTGGCTTTCTCCACACTTCAGGCATCTTGTTTTCATTTCGCAGTTGACCGAGGAGTGGGAACTATACTTCACATGATAATACACGAGGCAAATTGAGAATTCACAAAGCAGTAGCGGTGGGATTTAACCGGTTCTGACTGGTTTGGTAGAACCTATGTATAATTCTTTTTATCTAGCTCTGTATACCGTAGTTAAAATGGAAGTTATTGTGGCTCTGTTTTAGGTGGGCTAAGAGTTAAGAAGACACAGTACCCGAAAAATAACCAAAATATCGAAAAAAATTATTACCTTATTTAATTGCATGACTTTTCCAAACATGTGAACAAAATGTCATAGCTCTAGCTATATTACTTAATGAGTTATTTAATCAAGCTTTGAGTCAAGTCTCATATTTCATTCACTTTCAAAATTTTAAACAGAACTTTTTCAGCTTTTTACTTTTCCGTGCCGCTTACGTGTTTAAAATTTTGTATTCCATGTAAGGTTTTGACATTTTTTCCCCTTGTTTTGTATAATATTTACAATTCTACGCATGTAATAAGGATTTAGACGAATAGTTATTTTTTTTAAAAAAAACTCTAGAAGCTTTTTTTACTATTTTTTGTAATTTCAGGTAGGAAGAAAATTATAAAACTCTAAATAAGACTAGCACAACCAAATCTATGCACAGGATTGTGAGAAAATCTTCTAAGAAGTTGAGAAAAAAACATTGTTAAAAATGTTAAAATTAATAAAAGTGGTAAGAATTTTAAAATATAATAATTACTAATTTTAAAATGAAGTTACTCTGTCTGAAATGAACCTTTACATGTTCTATACATTTTTCACTATTACAACTGGCAAATTGTTTGTTAAGGGATTTGAATTCCAAAACCATTGCAATTTAATGTTGTGTATTATTACACGTTTAATTTAACTTAGACTTAAAGTTATAACGAATGGAAGTTTGGAAAGAGAAGTACTAAATAGGGAATTCAGAATTAGAACTCATCATTCGTTAATAAAGGGCTATTGTGTGATGTGAAGTCAAAGAAAAGCAATATATTTTGAATTAAAAATAACAAAAATAATTTTGATAAATTCATAAATTTCATCCCAAAATTTTGTATACTAAACTCATGAAATTTTATGCAATTTCTCATTCAAAAAGTTCAAGATTATATTTTTTTAGCTCTATATTTCATAAGTTACTTAGTTTCTTGCAACTCTACTTTTCTTTCACCAAAATCGCATTCATTTCCCGAAATGGCTTATTGAAATGTAAAAATAGATGAACTGAACCTCATTTTCTTGTATGTATGTAAAAGCATTCTTTTCGCTGTGGAGATTGATATTGTTGCGATACTCGTTTTTTGTCGAGTCGGATTCAGCTTTTATGTCATAAATCTACATTCATTTACTCACTGCATCCTATAAAACTTCGATCCGCAGGTTGCATTCGACCATGGTCGACAGATGAAATCCACTTGCTAGCCCACTTTTATTCTCGAGGACTTTTTCAGATTCAGAAATAACCCAATACAAGAAAAACAAGATCATGAAAACTTCAGTTTCTTAAATGCTATAAAAGAAATTCAGGACCTGTTTCGGGCTTTCCCGCAATTATTAGAAACATGAAAAAAGATAAAAAGTACAGAAAACAATATCGACAAACTCAATATTTTTATGCAATGAATTGCATCATCACTACCGTAAATTCTAAAGAAGCAAAATTCTCATAAATAAGACTTATTTTCAAGAAATCACTACCAAGGATTTACTCCAAACATATGGCCATGCCCACGCCCAATCAGAAGCAAGCGTCTTTCATACCCTCTACTAACGACCAATAGAAAAACAAGTTTTACCAGATCTCTGCTTTTTACTCAAGCTCGGTCACCTCACATTAATCTGATTACTTGGAACCAGTCCTGCCTAAGTTATCTTATTATGGAGGTTAAGGCTCAACTGGGCTAGGAACTCGTAATAAACTCACTACGAACTGAAACGAAATACATCTTCTAGCATTTTCTATATATACCTTTTCCTAAACAGTAAAACAGAGATAGCTTTGCATTCTACATTTGGTGATATATGTTGATATTACTCTTATTCCAATATTGATAGTTCTGGTTAATTTCCACTAATAAAAATCTCGAGTTGAAATTTAAACCCGTGCTCTTTATTTGGCATCCTAAAATTAATTAATGTAATTAGTATTGCACTATTTTTACTAAACAGGAATAGCCACCATCCATCATTATTCTATCTTGAATTATATCGAATTTTGATTTTGGGTGGTAAATATCGAAAATTTTGACTACAACTAAAATTTTCAACCTTAATTTAATTATTATATTTATTTAAAGATGAGGATCTTTAAAATTATTTACTTCAGGAAAATAAGTTTTCTTGCTCTTACTGCCTTATTCACTGTTAACTGGACTAGATAATGAAATTCTGAGTTTAGGAACCGAGGTCAAGAAAAAGTAAACCGCCAGTTTAAAACTTCATTTCTTCACTATGTTTGTAAATTCGGTTTCTTAACACCGATTTTCCTAAACTGCGGTTACTGTTTGAATCTCAAAATAGACCGCGTGACCTCAACTGATTTATTTATCACTTGAATTTGAACTTCAATCATCGTGTTGCACTCGCCGCTCTTTCATCTTATTTTGCGAAATCGCTCTAAGTAAATTTTATTTCACCCAGTTCGGAAAAGAATTATTGTCAGCCTTAACAAAGTTTCACTTGAATTCAAAAGAAAACAAGAAAACTAATGCGGTGAGTTGTTAAAAACAATGAAGTTTGTAAGAAATAAGACGCCAGTTTAATGACACTTACGGAATGGTGAATCCACGAACGTCACAATAAATCCGTCAGTATTACTTAAATCTTAAAAAATGAGTTTAACAAAAAAAAAAAAAAAAAAAAGCAGTGTTTTTCGCTAAGGAAGGTGAAAAACTGAGGGTGGAGCCATCCATCCTGTTCATAACACACACACTAAATAGTAAACATACGAAAAATCGGTTACTGTGCATCGCGGTTAAATCTTACCCAGATTCAGCTCAGTCAAAATATCTTAACCTGAACTGGAGTTGGAGAATAAACCTACGACGATGAAATGAACTTGAGGCGAAATCACGGATTTTCCACCCGTCGACTGTCGGTCAAGTTAACAGTGAATACGGCGGTTAATTTATCTTATATAAATCTGATTTCCAAAGAAATCTGAAACCATAAAGCAATCGAACCTTTTTATTTCGCGGTTCGTCATCTCGCGAATCCATATGACTCGAGCTTTTAGAATGGTTCCCCTTTCATGAGATTCAAATTAATCCTTTTCAGATTACGTCAAGAATTCCTGTTAAGAACAGGCACCAATGCCGTTTTCCTCTCTGTTTTTTATATCGTAAGTTAAACATGTTATGGAGTTCCAATTCGAATAGTATACTTCGAATGACAGAAATTAGAAACATGAGAATAAAATAAGTCAAATGGAGCCTGCGTACCTGAAAACGACCGTGAGAATTTTTTTACGAAACCAGAATCCGTAATTCCCTAGATCTCAGACGTTGACTTTTGACGCAAATGAGAGAAGATTAGAATCTGAGTAAACGGATATTAACAAAAGATTGTATTAGGGACGCATCCTTTGAAAGTTTGGGCAAGAGTAAGTCGGCCTTTTTAACACTTTTTGTGAATCTTTTTCTGGATTTGAGTGTTTGAATTAAATATGAATCAACATTTCTTGGAAATTGAAATGTTGAATTTTAGATTTTTTTGTAGGAAATGATTTTGAAGATCATGCGATCCAGAAAGATTAGCTATGCATTCAACCATTTTTATTGGTCGAATTTTAAGAATTATATAGACATTTCTTTCTTGTATGAGTGATTTTCGTAAGAATTAAAAATGTCGAAAGAGTATAAACGTAACGTAGAAAACTCATACCAATTTTGCAATTTTTGTCGCTCGAATTATTCGAGGAAGGATTCAAAAGCGAGCGACTACGTTAAGGTGTTATTGTGTTCTCCCTCTTTTCTAATAGGGGTTTCTCCCAAGTCACGTGGTCGGTGGTTCGCCACATCATCGTATTTTGTAGACGGATGCATTTAGTAACCGGCGATTGAAAGAAATGGCGTTTGTTGAGCAGAGAATGAAAATCACATTTTGTGTTCGATTGGGAAAGAGTGCCACGGAGACTTACGAAAGGTTGAAGCATGTATACGGCAGTGATACACTATCGCGAACTCAAGATATTGAGAGGCATCGACGTTTCAGTGAAGGCAGGAAAAGTGTCAAAGACGACGAAAGCTCTGGACATCCGCAGACTTCCCTCTCCGCTGAAGATGCTGACTAAGAATCTTAACACGCATAGGTGTGTCAACGCATCGTTCCCCTCATAATGAACGAAGACCAAAAGGCAATTCGAATGGAAATGGAGGGTGATTTAATCTTCCAAAGATCCTTCCCTACTAGGTAGAATTGTTACTGGAGACTAGAAACGGTGTTTTTTACACGACCTGCAATTCAAGAGAGCATTGGCAACGAGGCAACCACCACTATCTCCACGCAAGCAGAAATTCTGCCAAGATGGCTCTAAAGGGAAGGTAACACGAGAGGTGTTCTTCGATATCCAGGGCATTGTGCATCTGGAATTTATCCCTGAAGGACGCACTGTGAACAAATAACTCTATGTAGAAATCCTGCTTCGTTTGCGCGAATCGATCTGAAAGAAGAGACCAAAATTGTGGGCGGAGCAATCATGGGTGCTTTTGTATGACAAACCTCCTGCACACAGATCCATCCTCGTCGCTGACTTTCTTGCGAAAATAAAATCAACTATTTTGTCATATCCTCCTTACTCCTCTAATCTCACCCTCTTGCGACTTCAGTCTATTTCCTGAACTGACACGTCGCTTGCAGGGTCGTCGATTTCAATCTGCAGATGAAGTTAAAAGTTTATCTAGGCCTGAATTTAAAAAAAATGGCTAAAAAAAGGATTCCAGAAATGTTTCGATGACCTTTACAAGCAATGGCAAAAGCGTGTTGTTGCTCAAGGGTCTTATTTCGAAGAAGGATGTATTTCAGCAATTTGACTGGTAATATTTTTTTAGTTATAGACTCAGTTTGGGAACTTTTGAATCCTACTTCGTATTAATACAGTAACGGGCGGTTCACTTAAACCGTGGTTCAGTAATTATGGTCTCAGACTACCGCGAGTTAACTGACTCCGACGGTAATTATACGCATGAGATTGGATCTCCTAGATTTCTTAACTGCATATTATTCCCTTCAAAGAAAATGTAGTAATATATTATATCGTGAAAGCCTAGTCTATTTTTAGACGTAAACTGATAAATGTAGAGTAGGGTTATTATAAAGAATGATGGTGAAAAAATGTCTGTTTCACTTAAAGTTGCCTAAGAAATTTGAATTCCTCCAAATTCAGGAAGAATGATTTATAAGAAATGACAAATATTTATGCTAATAAAGCGTTTCAGTGTTGATAGATAGAATGCAAATAAAAAAATGATAATAAATTTTGGTTTTCCTCTATTCTGATAACTTATGAATTTCTAAAAAAAATAATGAGTTTGCAACAATATTTTTAGATTTAGCATCACTCGATTGAGTATCACGTGTTGAGTATATATTTTTTGGAATAAGAAATCATAGTCTGAAGAAGGAATACCGTGTATGGCGGGTTTAATGAGAAATAAACAAATTTATTGCATCTATGTTCAATTATATTTTAGAATAAACACAATGGCCATATCTTAATTTTCGCTTTGCATGTATACGTGGCAACAAATTTATATATATATCTAATATCCATTCCCTCTTTAATTTGTTTTTATAATATAAAACTATATTTTTTTGGTTACATTTCCTTTCTCATTTGAAATCTTGACTTAATAGTACATAGTTGAAAGGAGAATTACCGATTCATTCTTTCCCGGTATATATGAAACAAGAATCATATTCGGTTGAAAATCAAACAATGACGAAATTTTGACATCTATCGGACACTCTTTGAAAAGCAGACTATCCCAAAAATACCAAATTTATCTTACATATATTTTTATACAAATTAGTTATTTGGTTGATTATACCAGTCCCAGCGGCAGATCAAGAAAAAATTGATAGGGAAGGGGGGGATGTGAAGCACAAAATCGATAAGAAGGACGCAATTATTATTTTTCTTTAAAAGTTCATAATATATAACAGTGTTTGTTATTCGTTTATTATTCACTGCTTACTTAATCCTTAACAAAAAAATTAATTAAATATCAACTCTGGAATTAAATTCAAATGGAGAAGTAAAAACTAGAAGAAGTATGATTGATACTTCGATCCTGTATTCTTGGACACAACAAACAATTTTAAATTTAACTTGTATTTTGTTGTTTTACTTCAAATTTGGTTGAGATTTCCTGTTCCGGTATGTTTTTTTTTTTCTGCGCGTGAGATTGACTGGGCTCACGTGCCTTCTTGCCTATCTCCTATACACCACTGCCCAATCTAGTAAAATGTCAATTTATTTATTTTAATGAGAAACAAACAATAAAAACAATTTGTCATTTTATTTATTTATTTTTTAAATAAACAATTTTACAAATCTGAAAGAGTTATAAATGAAGAAATTTATTTATTTGAATGACAGTTAAAAAATAAGATGTCACATTATTATTTTTTTACAATCCATGGGAGAATCTATGAAAAGAATTATAGAAATGTGTCAGTTAGACATATTCAGGGTTGGGAGATTAATATCTTGTGTTTGGAGAGTCATGCACATTTATAGGCTAGACTTTTCTTGCAGCCTCTTGACTGCTAAAACTGCAATTTTTGATTATTATCATTTGGCGTCTGACATTGCATGTCGCTTGTACAGCAGTAGTTATATATTTGTGTTGTGTGGTGGAACCGCTTTCGAACCGTTTGCTTCATTTTCAGCATGCCATGAGGCGTCAGGTTAGAACAACATATTGCTGAAAAAGCGAAGATATGCGAATTACAAGTTCGTGCGCATCTGTGGTATTGGTATTTATACCCGTTCAGCTATCAGAAGAACAAAGTAGGAATCAAAGAAGGCAGTGGTGATCGGTTCGAATGCTGGCCTCGGTGGAGGACAGGCGTGTTTTTTTATCGCTCTCTTCACGAATCTAATTATACCCCAGCATTTTTTAGTGCTTTAAGTCCGAGAATATATTTTCTTCTCTTCTTCTTCTCTGGAACAGCGACCTGGAAACGAGTTTGGATCAGATTAAGGAAATGGAATTGAAAAGAAATTGGTTCGAGACCAGCCATTGACGACCAACAAAATAACTACGAAGTATGACAAAGCCTAGAAAACATTATTCGGAAATATACTATTCTTACAAGAAATCATAGCATTCTTATCAATAACATGGAAACAGGTACTACCTTCATCCAGGATGATCCAGTCTACACAGAACACTGTGATCGGTGCTTCCAATACAGAAATCAGACATTAGGACAGAAACGAGCGGTAAGTTTAAATAACTTCCACGGGGTACTAAATTAAGTTGCCAAACACACTTTCCCGAAATTAAGCCTAATCCAAATTCAAATAAGAGAAAAGAAACTCATCAAGAAAATGAAGGATTTCATAACTCCCACAAAATAATAAGAATAATAATTAAACGTAAAAAACTCCATACTTACACCTATTGAAAATAATAATATTATTACTACACCAAATAAATTTCAGGCCTTAACAATAAATCAACAAGAAATTTCTACTGCTACTAATGATCCTTCAAATACCAACCGTATCCCTAAGAAGAGCCTCCCTCCACCAATTACGTTAAAGATTACAACCAATTATAGAGATCAACTGAAAATAATCTCATTGCAATTGAAAGCAATCTCAGTAGCTCAGAACTAGACTATTTGGACAATATATTAAACTTTATCTTAACTCAGATGACGAATACAGAGCAATAGTCAAGTATACTACTAATAATATATCATTAAACTTAAACAGGAGAGGCTCCTGAAAATTGTTGTGAGTCGCTTACTGCAGAAAACATTGAGGTGGAATTAATGGAGATGGGTTTCAACCCAGATCAAGTCGTCCAGTTCTCTAATCACCGAACAAAGTATCATCTACCAATCTTCCTAATTACTTTCTCAAGAAACAATAGCGAAGAAAAAAAATGTTCAAGTTGATAGATTTTGTTATAAGACTGTTCGAACTGAAACATATCATAAAAATGGAGTAACCCAGTGTTACTCATGTAATTTATTTTTTCTTAGCTCAGATATTTTCCATATGGCACTTGTTGTCTATAATATGGACATACACACCTTACAAGAGGCTGTGACATATATTAAAGAACGGGTTGAAAACCCTTTCTGCATAAACTGTGAAACTCGCAGCCATACAGCTTTATCGGGTAGTTGCCTTAAGAATCCGAAACATCCAAAGGGTGCAAGATAAAAGCTTCAAATTCAAATAAAAATTTATTTAGGAAAAACATCTCATCTGCCACAGCAGCAAAAGACACAATTTCAACTCAACAACAAATAAATCTTCAGCATTCAAAGACCTTAACGCACATCGAGATATATATTATATTATGTAATTGTGGTATGGCACTTTATAGTATATGAAAACCGAAATATTGCCTTAAGGCTCCCGTCTACCCGCCATTTTGATTTCGTGGACGTAATGTTAATCCTATGGAATTTTAACTTTAATTCTCACATCTTTATTATTTGATCTATTTGAATGCAATAAAGTGCATTTGAAAGAGCAAAAAAATAATCAATGCTTCTGTGGAATTACTTTTTTTCTAAGATTTTTAAAAATATTTGTATTCTTATTTTAATTATTCGTTTTTGAGTTTTCCGGTCTTTAAAAAATATTTTAAAATATTTTTAAGAATCGGAGGAAAAAAGTAATTCCACAGAAGCATTCATTATTTTTTATTCTCTCAGTTTCACTTTATTGCATTCAAATACGTCAAATAGTAAATATGTGAGAATTCAAGTCAAAACTCCATAGGATTAACATTAAGCTGACGAAATCAAAATTGCGGGTAGACGGGAGTCTTAATGCAGATTCAGACTCAGATTCCTATAGGGACTAACCATCCCCTAATTAAATAGAAAAAAAACAATTTAATTTTAATAACAATTCCATAAATAAATACTGAAAATAACCAAGAACATTTTGGGTTTTACTTAGCCACTTCACTAGATATTGTCAGAATAATCGCCAGTATTTTTAATTATATGCCAAGATTTATCAAAAGACTACCACAAATTCTATTAGCAAAAACTATTACTGAAAGGAAATACGCCTTAGTTGAGGCAATCCTAATAAGGCATGGGACAAACAGTCACTCCCAATTAACTTCAATTTGTTCTCCTGGAATGCAAACGGAGTAATGGCTCGTATTCTAGAGTTGAGAGACTTCACAGAGAAGCACTTCCCAGACGTAGTCTTACTTTAGAGAGAATATGAGACCTAAGCCAAATTTTTCGTTGGCACATTTTGAAAATCCAAAATCCGTAACTTTTGCTTTCAATAAACCTCGCTTCTCGATTAACATCTTACAAGTCACCTCTCAATAAACACTTTGTAATCCATTCCTTGATTTTGACACCTGGAAAATTAAAATTGATGTTAAAAAATCCGATGCAGTCCTTTTTGCAAAGTCAAGAAAGATAATTCCACGAACACTTTAAAATAAATGAATTCCATGATCTCAGTCGATAAAATACCTTAGAGTCGTTTTGGACAAACAACACGCTTAGAAATAACACTTAACACAAAGTGAAAAATTCTGGAACTTAACGTGTAAACTTTCCAGAAAACTCCGTAACAACGTAAATTTTCCATGTAAACCCCGTAACTTTCCAGAATTCTTTAGAAAACAAGATATTTTTCTATACCCCCGTTATGCGAACAGTTATAAGCTATGCATGCCCCATATGCTCGTATGCCGCTAAATCAAATTCTAGAAAATGCTCAAAATTCCATTATTCATATGATTTCCAAAGCACGTTAGTTCATGAAAAATACCCAACTTAGAAGAGTACTTAGAAATAACTACCTACAGAAACCATAACCAAGACATTTCTGTTAAATTCCATAATATTCTTCTTAGCATTAATAATTTAAACAATCAAACTCTAGAAAAGAATCTATACCCAATTCATCATCTTGCCAAAAAACTTAGAAAAGTACTTCGAGCATCCTATGAATCACCATAAGTTTCTCGTAATTTTTAACTCAACTAAGCTATTTTTCACTCAGATTTAAAAGCTATAAGAAATTTTCACATTCAACGCATCATTCCTCTTCAACTGGATGAACCTACGACATTTTTGTCTACCTCATTCCCTTCGTACCAACAAACTCAAAACTCACCAACTTTTCCAATATTAATTTTATTTAATCTGTTTCCCAAATGCAAATTATGCCAGAATGTTTAGTAACTTACCTTCCATTCAACAAATTACCCAAAAGAAATCAAATTTCACTCTCAGTTTTACAAGATTCACCTCTAGCAGCTTTCTACGGATTTCAAGCTTTGTGTAGCATGAAAATTCTCAGTCTACCACTGTTCACTTTAGATTCAAGATACGGGTTTGAAGGCCGCATGCCGCCTATAGACGCCCAAAGAAAGCTTCAAATTCCGGAACTTCAAATTCACCTGTAGAACACAGCAGAAAATCAAAAGGAATATTTGCTTTGGTGATTCGTTTATTACCTTCTAACAACAATCCAATGTGAATTACCTCCTAAACCTGTGGCTACAAACCTATTCGGATTTTCTTCTTCCCGTCAACGCCCAGGGCCTCCTGAATTCTGATTCTGGATGAGTTGAAAACATATCGCTCCAGTAGATTCTATGTTCGCGTTACGCAACTAACCAGATTTTTCTGAAGTTATTTTCTGGATTCTTGGATCTTACTTCCACTGATGTTTACAAGGTTACTTGGCAGTTTTTCTTTGTCACTGATTTATGCTAGAGAGATAATTTTCTGATTCGAGCTGTATCTATATAGTTATCTATTAGTTATTATTTTTGAATCACTTGAACGTGATTCAAAATTACGAGGTCCATCGTCAATAGTCCTCGTGTTGCTTCTCAGTTCGTCGTTAATACGCTGCTGGCCATTAAAATTGCAACACCATGAAGGAAAGCAAATACAAAAAAAAAGATATTTATTGTATATGATTGACAGTATGGCATATATTGTAAACAGTATGGCATGAAGACAAAATGATTAAATTTGTGAGCAGTTTAGATGTTTTCAAGGATGCGATATTAGTAGAAACAGTTGTCCACCTGACAGCTAAAACGGCCCTTCCCTGGTTAGGCCTGGAGTCGAACTGGGTTTGGAAGACAGAGACAGGCACCTCACTCCATGCTGCTTCAAGTCTATGCCACATTTCATCAACCCTATTAGCTGAAGAGGGGTGGCGGGCCTGTCTTTCAGCAACCATGACCAAATGTTTTCAATGGGTGACATACTTGGAGACCTTGAAGGCCAGGGCATCGATGAAATACCCTGTCTGTCGAGGAAGGTCAGAACAACAACGTTCATCATGTGTTCTTGCATTATTTTGTTCAAAGAGGGCATATGGCAGGCCTCCAAGATAAAACACATGCACTGGACGTAAAATGTCAAAAATGTACCGATCTGCGTTCAAATTACTATCGATTCGAGCTAGAGATGTGCGTGTCGTGTACCCAATGGCTGCTCAAACCGTCACACCAGGTGCAGGGCCCCTAAGTCAATATCGAATATAGGCAGGCGATGAGCAGTCCTCTCGGAGCCTCTAGAATATATAAGGTATCCGGCCATTACAATGTTGAGCACAGAAACCGGGACTCGTCTGAAAAGACGACATTATGCCACTCTTTTATCCAGCATTATCATTCGGCTTACCAGAATAGACGTCTCTTTCTATACTGCATTGTCAAGGGAAGATGAAGTAATGGTCGCCGTACTGACAATCCACGCTGCTGCAAACATCGTCACACCGTAAGAGAGGATACTGGCCCATTTCCTGACTAATAGCCCATGATGTGTTTGTACGTTTTTGCAGGACCGACCTCACGATATGTTTGCTTCTCGGGTATTAGTCATTGGAGGACTTGGAGATCCTGTATGCCTTTCAATATGACCCTCAGCAACCCATATTCCATATTGGGAACAACAGTGATTGGATTTCGACCAGTGCGATATCACGAAATGATAATCTGCACTCCCGATAGGCAATTATCCTGCTTCTATCAAATTCCGACACCAGCTGGTGAGCATTTCTTCTTCTTATTCGAGGCATAACACGAAATTCTGAGCAAATTCTGGCCTTACAAAGAGCTTTCCGAATGAGAAACCCGCTACACTACTTTTATATGATAGTGCTTGAGATGTCGTTTCTCCCTCTTGCGTAGTCTAAATGCTCTGAAATACAACCATTTACTTAGTTATCCTAACATCTTTTTCTGTAATTTTGACATTCATCAGATCCTTCCTTCCTGGTGTTGCATTTTTAATGGCCAGCAGTGTAAAACAACACCTCATACATATTATTTTTGTATATAGTTTTTGATTTTTGTTCTACTGAGACGAATGATATTCTTATCCCAAATACTATATTTAAATGATAAATAAATATTTTTGAAATATTAAATTATCTTGGAGTATTCACAATTACTGATCTGACTCATTTATGAGTCAGGTATATGCTTGTGCATCTAATTACCCTTTCAGTTATATATCTAGCCTTGCAGGCATATCAGAAAATGAGCTAGAAGTCTGTGTTGCATTTTCGGCTTCGGATCCACTACTGCTAGCAGTCCCGCTACAAGACATTAAAGTTTCATTCTAAAAGTCATTATAACGGCATGGCAAGAATCGTTGAGTCGCCAGATTTTTTGAAATGGGGCTGTCACATGTATTCCCGATTAAAGAACCCCAAGAGCTTCTCAGTAAATTTTTTTGGTTTTACAGTCGTGACTTGCGTAAATCAGCCTTGGCATATAGTTTAATCACGTGAACAAGTGTAATAGAGGTCCACGGCAACTAAACCGCGGGATAAGTGAACCGCGAATTAAAGTATTAATATGAATTGAACTATAACTAAAAAAAACCCAGACATTTGTCGAGATGGATATTTTTCGTTAACGTAAAATTTTTTCGGGCCATTCCTTTATCATTATCAACTTTATCAACACACTGTCGTACGTTATCCTCAATTCTTATCCATCCATATTGTGCAAATTCAAGTAATTAAGCTCTCGGGCAATTTCTATTTGTTTCCCTCCCCCCTTTTTGAATTTGCTCGATAACATTGATTTTTTCCCCCTCCGCCTTTCCTCTTTTTTTACACTCTTTCGACATTATTCCTAATTATCAAAGAAATTATTTCTACAAGGAAAAATCTTTATAACTCTTAAAATGTGACGATGAAAATGGCTAAAAGTAAGCTAATTTCGTTGATCGCGAGGTCTTGAAAATAATCTCTTACAAAAATAAATAAGTCAATTGGAACATTCCACTTTCCAAGATTTGATGATTCATATAAAAAAGAATAAAAAGTGATAAAAAAAAGATGTTAATATCTGCTCTTAACATGCAATCTTGACATCCTCCGAGCAAAAGGTTGAGCTGCATTTCATACAAAGAAATATAAGAATTATGATGATCCGATGTCTAGGAATGATATCACAAACAATTTCGCTCCTCCTTACTGAGAAAACCATAGTAAAATCGCTTGTAAAGCAGACTCGTATGTTAATGGTTTCTGACTCTCTCTCTCTCTCTGTATATATATATATTCGAAATTTAAACCGGATTTATCATTTTATCTTTCTTTTTTAAATCTGATTAAAACTAATATAAATTCTTTTGGAACTGATTCTTAAGATATTAACTTAAAAATTTTATGTAATAAGATTGTTAATAATATTTCTTACAAGAGAGACTATTATTTTTTGCCAATAAATAGAACTTATTTCTATGATAGCAATTAAAGTTTAAATATCAAGAGGATTACATTGTTACAAACCTGAGATGACGTTCCTATTTTAAGGTGGGTAAGCATTCTGGAATGTAGTTACTGACATTTTCTGATTTTTCCGTGTCGCGTCATACTTGGCTGAAACATCTATAAATACAGAGAGAGATGAAACCGGAGGGACTTGATCAGGATATCTATTGGAATAGGTCGGCTTTGGCTGAGGGGATCTGCCAAGGAAAATATTTCAAGGAGTTCAGTTTTGTTTGTTAAGAAAAATATTTAATTTATTTTACAGGATATGAAGAATCTTCAAGCTATTGACTAACTTCACTCTGTCAAACCCTTCTTGGTGAGTGTTTGCGCTCCATATAAACCATGTCAAATTGACTCGTTTGCAAATTCACACACAAACATCTTTTGTTTGGAAAACATGCTCCGTTTTGGAATAAGAGCCGCATTTCTAATTCAGTTTCACATATTTAAACCCCTTGTCCTGTTTAAAAAAGTGAAACATTCAAGTATTTTAGTCAATTTATTTTACACTTGACTGATAAAAAAGGGCAGTTTCCTTTCCCGAACCATTTTATCTTTTCAAAAAACATTAATTAATTTTATTGCATTTACTTTTAAGCATTTCATTTAAATTTTATATATGTTACTATTTATTGATTTTATGTGTGATTTAGATATAGTAAATCTTTAAACTCACCTTTTTATATTGTACCATTTGATTGGCGTACTTGTTCATGATTCAACCATAAAACTACAGCTAAAGCAACAATTACAGATTGACTACAAAATTATTAAAACATTTAAAATTTGGAAAACTTTTTTTCTACAAATAATTAATTATATTTTTTATTCCAGATTATTAAAGTGTTATCCTTAGATACAGCTCACCTGACTATGAACTCTTGAGGTTCCCGTACATTTTGATTACGTGAACGTTATGGTAATCCTATTTCATTTCTACTACCGTCCACAAATCTATACCATTTTACCTACTTGAATGCAAAAAAGTGCACCCGAAAGATCAAAAAATGATGAAAGCTTATGATGAATTATATTTTTTCTTCCGATTGTTATAAGTATTTTACCTCTGTTTTAATAACTCGTCTGTGCGTTTTTCTGCCTTTAACAAATATTTTAAAATGTTTTCAAAAAACGTAAAGAAACTGTAATCCAGCAGAAACCTTCATTGTTTTTTGCTCTTTCAAATGCACTCTTTTGAATTCAAATAGATAAAATAGTATATATTTGAGGGCTGTAGTAGAAACTCCATAGAATTAACATTATGTCCACGAAATTAAATTGGTCGGTAGACGGCACAAAGCTCCCAGATTAAGTTGCCGCTACGCTCATCTGATGTAACCGCTCCTGACCATTTTCCATTGAGCTTTTTAAGAGATAGGCCAACATGGGCGAAGAATGAAACGTATTGCAGAAATAAGCAACTGTGACGATATGTGATGGTTTACTCCTTAGAAAGAGCGCATCAGTGTGAAGAGTATAAGGGTTTTTAAAGGATTATGGTATTGCAAATTGCTATTTTACGTAATTTAATTTTTGATTTGGCCAGTTGCTAGAACTCTCAATCCATTTTTCTGATCAAAATTTACTATTTATTTATATAATGGAACAATGGCACCTCTAAACTATCGCTACAAAGAACGCTTTTTAAAATTTGGCAGCGTAAAATCACACCGGGCTTACATGGCCGAGTCTTTTTCAAGGGAAGCTGTTTAGGCAAAGAGATTACGAGGTTAGAATATTACCCGAATGGTACAGGTGGATTTAACTAACTAGCACTCGTTATAGGATGTAATTTTCATGACTAAATAAAACTTATTTCCAATATGTGTGATTTCAGTTTATAAAAGAACAAATAGAATTATTGATTAATTAAAAAACTATTTCATTTTTAAGAGGTCTTGGGACTTTTGAGCCATCCTGTATATACGATGTATCTGGGATTTATTCCCCCCTTCTAAATTGCATCTTTTGATCAATATACATTTTTTTTTTTAAAAAAAAATCTTTCTGTTGTCATATGATTTGTCATAGTATGAAGTATTAAACTGTAGCAACCATTATCGAACTGTTACATTAAACACTATTATTTTTTCCTGATGTCACAAATTATAATAAGATCACTATTATTTTTCATGATAATACAGATTAATTTTGAGCACTAGTGTATCATTATTTTTAAAATGCAAATACATTTAAAATGTTATAAATCTTTATTTAAAACTGTTTGAGCTCAACAAAAGAAGTACCACAATAGGTAACTTTTAGATATACATATACTCTAAGTTACATCTTTATATATATATTTCGACTATATCAGATGCTCTAATATTATTATCGTTGCCAGACAGTCCATGAGTTGGCTGATTGCAAAATCGCGGAAGCTAAGCAAGTTATATCTGGTCTTGATAAGTCATTCCAACACTTTGAAAAATATTATTAGTGACAGTAAAGTATCAAGATGATATGGAGTATTCAAAAATAGAATTTATTTTTGTCTTAACGTTGCCTGACGACTTAAATAAATAGCGTTACAATGATGTTGAAATTATTTTTTTATTGAACTGAACCAGCTAAATAACAAAGTGAAAGTCATGGGTCTAGATTATTTCAAAGATAGTTCACTGACACTTTGATAGTTCATAAAAATCTATACAGTTTTTGGAATCCGAATTCTAGCTTCTCGGGTCAAATTATCATTTATCGAAGCAAATTTTTCCCAAACGAAAAAGTAATCTTTATTCATTCACTGATGCGAGTTATCGCTTGTCGATCTCTGAATTAAATATTAATGAAAATTCACTAAGCAACACATTTAAAATCATTCCCCCCCCCAAGAGTTAATTTCTTTCATAAAAAATTGTTACGAATCTGAGATGAAGCTTCCTTCCAACATTTCTGTTATAAGGGAAAAGAGACATTTGCAGAGATTTCGTCAGTCAGTCAAGGAAAACTTAAGTAATGACTCCTTAACCTTAGCGATGATTTAGGTGACATGGTGAGAAACTTGGCGATAAAACAAAGGTCTTGGAAAATCTGGAATCTTAGCAATGTTTCGAATAGGGGGGAAATTACACGAACTTTTCCTGAATTTTCCCTGTGACGTCACATCTTGCCCATAAATATGGTGAGATATGAAGCCGCAGCGCATCGATTTGAGAATCGATTGAAAGTGGTCAATATTGGCTGAGTGGATTTGCCGAGGAGTTGTGGCAGCATGATCGAGTTGATCTGGGGGTAAGCGCTCTGTATCTGCCGGAGTCCATACGAGGTACTACTGCAGTTTTGTCTGTAGTGCGAACAAGAAAACTGGGGAGCTGAACGTTTTAAAAAGTGCTGAGTGTGACTATTGTTTCAAGCGCTGTTTTGTATATGTTTGTGTTGCTGATCGACACAAGTGCTGTATTTGTTCCTGTTTTGCTGGTAATCTATTTTAGTGTTATGTTTCCTGTTTGTGCTGCTAATCTGTCTTCGTTTTGCTTCTTTTATGTTTGTCTTGTCCTGAATATTCGTAAGTAAGACGTCATTTGCCATTATCTTCCATGTTGGACTGATTTCACTTGCACATCCAAGACTGAGAGGAATTTTTGTAACAATATTCATTAATCTATGTTTTTTTTTTTTTTTTTTTTTTTTCAGTTTTATAAGATTTGATAGAGAAATTAATTTTTCAAAAGATTTAAGACATTCTCTTTGTCTAATCTAAATCTTATCAGACTCGTTATTCTTGAAAGAAAATAGTCCCAATTAAAAAAAGTTTAAGCCTCCCATTCAAGACAGTATCTCTATTAATGAAAGTTATACTGTGCTTAAAGAAAAAATAACATTGACATTATGATATTTATATAATCTCTTCTTAATTTCAAATGACCACTATTACTACATGAATGGATTAGTTTGATTTGTTAAAAATTAATCCGCTCTGAAATAGAGAGAATTTGTATTACAAAGGATTAAATTTGATGAGTAAAAGTATAGGGCTACTTTGAAAAATAAGTAAATTTACTTTATAAAAGATGGAATCTGGTCCAGAAAAACGTAAGTTTGCTTTCCAAAGATGATAAATTTATCTTGTAAAGCTTGAATTTGATTTGAAAGGGAATGAGAAACTGGATTGCAAATCTATACATTATAAGAAAAAGACTATGATAGTTTATAAAAGATCAAGAAGAAATAATATTGATAAGATTTTCATTTCATTTATTAAATGATGTAAATTCTGGGGTGGCCAACATTCATTTCTGGTAACTGAAAAGTGCTTGAAAGATACATTTTAATTGTAGCTAAGCAGATAATTATTTTTTTTTTATATAAAAATTGATGCAATCGGAGACTAACTAAGCAAATGCAGTTCCATTTTCAATCTTTATTCCCTTATTCGGTTTTAATCTTGTAAAATAACCACGAAGTTTGTAATAGTAAATTACCACGTAAATATTGAAATATATGGCTGTTTTTAGTATGGTGTAATTTAACAAGAAAATATAGATATTTCTTATTGATATAAAATTTCATCTTCGAAGTATTGAATTATAGATGGAAGTCAAACAACTACACTTTGAAAGAGAATGAGAAGTATCATGTGATCACGAACAATAAACTGTTGATAAGTTTACTTAAAACACAAGACATTTATATATATTTACTAGGAGGTATAGTAAAGTTTGAATTACCGCTAAAAATAACCGAGATATTTAAATACATTTTATTCTGCATGTTAATCGATCCTTATGTACATAAATTACAGCTGTTCGTGTTGATTTGTTCGGTTTCAAGAAGCCGTAGATTGAAGTCACTCGCATCATGGAGAGTACGATCTGCTGAGTCCTACAATGACGGTCTACGAAAGGTCAAGAATCGCTGGGAGAAATGTAACTCTCAGGAGAGTGATTTTGTAGCTAAGTTTTAAGAATAATAAACAAACATTAAATTTCTATGTCTCGATTATTTATTATTAATTAAAAATTTGCTGAAACCCGGGATAATAATTAAAAATTACGATACTGCAGATCACTTTAATCTTCGGCTTCCTGAAATCAAACAAATCAACATGAATAACTGTGATTTACAACATTGTGTACATAAGGACTAAATAATATCCAGAATAAATGTTACCCAGATATCTTGGTTATTTCTTATTAATAATTATGATGTTACGATACCTTTTCGGGTATATATATATATATATATGGCAACAGCCTTTTACTCGCCGAATGCATTGAGCACGAATTTTGGAATGTGGTTTACCGTTTCACAATTGGCTGAGCCGTGCAATGAGGTTGTAACATTGTTACTATAGAGAAAGAAAGATTAAACCCCAATCTGCAACAGACATCATATCTTTCTTGAGTAAACGCATTGTATTGTAGAGACTTCAATCATTTAATTAACCATTCCTATTATAGATGGCAGCACAGAGTCGCCTAGCTGGAAGAAAAGAGTTCCGAAGATTGGCGCGAATACTATCCGTTGGGACGAGAGGAACGTTGGGTGTTGCAGATAGTAGTAAAATTGTGATGTTTTTTCTTCGAAGTTCTTGTGTTGACCGTGTGTGATATGTTTACCTTAACTGTTCAAAACATTTTTATGTATTCTGTAATATCCGTCTTCTTGTGCTGTTCTGTGACGTTGTGTAGTAATAAATTAAATTTTCAAGAATGAAGAATTTTTATTTCGAGTTGAACCCGTCACAGTATATACCATTTTGTGTTATGCTAGATAAATGATATTCTAAATTCAATGAATATTTTATTTACAAGAAATGAATATTTTTATTATAATGGTTTGTATGGATCTGTGTGGAGGTGTTATTCATGGATACTGCACATGATATTTAGCATTAATTTTACTATCCTTACCGTAATGATATCCCGATTGAATATGACCCCGACTAGATGACTGTACCTATAAGAATTGGATCTGTAAAGTGAATACTCGATCATGAGAGGTTTTTGCCATGATAAAAATCGATAGGATAAAATTTATGCAGAGGAACCCGAAATTGTTGCCGGAGTGCAAAAACGATCTTAATCAGAAGAATTATTAACACAAAGAACTTTTTAAAATATTTTCAATCAGTTTGCTATTTGAAGGGGGGGAGGGAACGATTGCAAGAAATCGTTAACTGAGAAAAGATCTACTACATTATTGTGCACAACGAATCAAGTAGATATCTAAGGATGCAACATGTCGTGGCTTCATTTTGAGCTTCTATACAAAAAAGAACCGCAAGTATACAAGTGTCAAGAATAAGAATGCTGCTTTCTCCTATTTAGTTATAAATCCCCAATCAATTATTGTGATATCGTAAACGTGAACAACATGTCGACTCAGAAGTAGAGCGAAAAAAGAAAAAGGGGGTGAGATCTATATTTATATGTTAAAATCCCGGTTTTAATTACAATGTCTGAAAGGCAAATTTAAAATTCATGTAATACATTTTGGTTGGTTGTGTTAGGTTGCGATAAATGATATGATACCAAGAGAGAACTTTAAATACTTATTTATATCAATTAATTTAAAATACTAAAGTTCATATTTACAAGATAAAGTACTTGTCACACTTACATTTTCTAAGGAAATGTTACATTTTGGGAGCATATCACATGCTACAAAAGTATGGCAATGTTCTCGGATAGGATGTTCTAGTCGAACGTTTCATAAAGGTCTTATTGTCTCTACTCTTCGGAAATTTTGGATACAATTAAAATGGCCCCTCCTCAGCTAAAAACACGGGGCATAATCCTTTGTTTTGGTTGGATAGCTGTAAATAATAAATTAACTGTTGCTCCTGAGCACTCCAACCGAGGCAGGAATTGACACGTTCCAAAGGATACCAACCTCCAATTCACCAAATTTCTGGGTCTATTCTGAATGATTTAACTGTTGATGTCCCAATAAAGGTAAGAAAAATTGAAAGTGTTATGGAATTGAAAGCGTTATTAGCTATTAAAACTAATGTTCCATATTGTTTACTTTCTAAGGATATGCATACTTTCCTATTAAAATTAGATATTCCTAATTACCATGTCTAACAATATGGAAAAGTTTTAATTTATAAGAATACGAAATAAGATGTATAATTAGTCTTTTTAGGTCAATTTAAGAGTAGTACAAATATATGCGAAGGGTTGTATGATGAAGGATTTGGAACTTCGAATATAAGGGATTGGATGTCACCTTCTATCTCAAAAAAATCCTCTGTGGAGGAAAGTTCATAATGCAATTTAAAAGCATTTTTCTCCATGGAATATTTAAGCGGAAAGTTAGATTTTTTGCTAGACAATTTTTCATGTATTTTTTCAAAGGACCGTTATGTCGAGAGTTATATTAGACACAAGCACTAGAAGGCTGTACTCACTTCTGAACTGCCAGTGTCCTGACGCCTATATAGTACTTCTACTCCGAATAACAAAGAAATTGAGACTCAGATAGAGACTTTTAGAAGTAGCTATTGTTAAGCCATCATATAGTCTCTATGCTGCTCCTGTAACATTTCTTATGAAGAAAGATTAAGATAAAAAGCCATGAATGTGCATGTACAGAAAAATTAAATCAAATTACAAAAACAGACTCAAAACCAGTTCCAAGAACAAATGCCTTATTAGATCAGTTAACAAAAGCTCAATATTTTCCTACATTAGATTTAACTTCATTAAACATTCTTTTAAACTGCCAATTCGAAAGATTATGTTTAAGAAAATATTGTGTAAGGCCCTCTTAATGGTAATAGACATGCAATAAAAGAATTGTGTAAGTTTTTCTAAGTTTAAAATTATATAATAAAGTCTCTCCTAAAAGTGTTAGAATACAATAGAAAAAATATATGTTTTTAAAACGTTTATTATGTTATATAATATATAAAGAGCGAAAATATTTATAAAGTAAAGAAGTAAAAAATATTAAAGAAAAATAAGAAATATTAAAACAATTTTTTATTTGCTTGAAAATTCTTTAAATACTGAAGCATTATGAATTAAATGTTGAACAGTTACGGAGTTTTTCATTTACAATTAATCCCAAAGTAAAATTAACATTGTAAAAATAACTACGTTTAATTTTAATTTCGAGCCTAGTTTTTGTTATTAAAATAGTACTTTAAAGTTGAATAATATTCCGTATCTATCTATAATTAGCAAATAATTTATTAAAATTTGAAAACATTAAATGAACTTCTTTCTATATTTATAAATGACTGTACTGTTCTCAGCAGGTACAAGAAGCCAAGTAAATAACGTGGAAGAAAAATTTCAATAAGTTTCTCACCGTCTTTCTTCGAAAAGGGATCCTTTGTTCAGGGTCATTCTACCCTCCTCCTACTCATTCTCCCTTAAGCATGTCATAAAAACGAATATGTTTTTGTCACTTTTGTTGAGCTCAAATCTTTGCTTAAGTGCTTCTTACATGAACATTTAAAGGAGTGGCTATCTGATGCCTCCCTTATTCCTTAAATATGACCTTTTGAAGCATTGTATCATTCGGTTTCATGCAAAGTTTCTGTTGTGCCTCCCTTTTCCTTTGACCCCTACAAACGTGCTTATCCTGCTTATTGGTTAAGTCTCCTCTATTTTTAACAATAACAAAGACTGTAGAAGCAAGCACTACACACTACAAAATTTTGGGTTGATGTACTACCTATTTGAGCCCCCATAATCCGCTTGTAGTGATTTGCACCCTCCTCCTTTTCTTGAAGCAATTTGCTGGGAAAAGACTAGCCGCAAGCTGATCCTGCATTTTGATACGATCTTTCATGCACGCTGGGTAGGACCACTCCTAGGTTTGAAGGAAACCTATTATTTTCTACAGTATAAGAAAAATTCTGGTTTTGCTTAATGATCTTTTCTTTTGTCTGTTTATTTATGTCTGATACAAGGTATGCTAATTGACACTCCTAAATTCGCCCTTAATTTTGAACCACATTAAGGTGATTCGGTCATCATGGTTGTGAGCGCTCGCGCGGCATCCCATTTCCCCCATTCATTTTATGATAATATGAGGATTTCGAGCGACAACAGATTTAATGTGCAACAGCTTTCTGCATGACTGGTCTTTAATGAGAAGGAAACCGGAGCCGACGGCTCGAGTGATGCCAAGACCAGTTGGCTACAGTACCCGCAAGAAATATTCATTTTATCATAATTTGGTTATTGCTATCACCGTTAAAACATTTTTCACTGGGGATAATAGCTTCATAAAACCAACCAATCAACATTATTCATTTGGATATGAGTAAATCATATAAACTTACTTCCGCTGTATGGTCTATCGTATAACGTTGATCTTACGAATTCTTTAAATTACTATTCTAACTGTAATCGTATATTTTACGCGCGCAATGCAATTTGTTTTGATTTCTAATAAACATTTTTTTTTTCTTCTTTTCTGTTATACTAGATATTTTTTCTTTCATTTTAATTAAATAATCCGTATGATTTCATGGAGCCATCAGAACTTGAATTTTTGGCAGAACAAGAATCTGTAACAATTATCCCAAATTTTTCTCATGGTAAATTATACTTAATTCGGGGTGACTGTGGACCCTTCACCCCAAGTATACCTGTGCAAGTTCCTCTTTGGATGGCTATCAATCTACGACAAAGGCAGAAATGTCGAATTCTGTCACCTGAATGGATGTGTGTTGAAAGACTCGAAGAGATTAAACAAGAAGAAATTGATTCGCCTATTTTCACACCAATGCCAAGTGACTATTACAGGGAAATAACCCGATTGCTTTTTGATGTCGCTGTACCCGATATATCCAATGCTGATGAAATACAGACTCTCGTTAAAGATATTTGGGATATAAGGATGGCGAAGTTGCGTAGCTCTGTGGATGCTTTCATCAAAAGTGGCGAATCACATGCCCAGGTCGATAATTTGACAGTTTTTGAGATGAATTTTGCCCGACCACTTCTCACTACAGCTCTTTACCAGTTACAAAAGTTCAAACGAGTAAGTATTGGTTTATTTTTGAATCTCTTATAGCTAATGTAATGCGTAAAATATGTGCAAAATATTTATTTGTCAAGATAACCAGACTAATGTCTATTTTAAGTTTTAAAATGAAATGAAATTTGTTAAAAATATTTTATCCATATACATAATATATGATAAATATTTTAATAATTCACAAGTACATGAAATGCATATTGGTTAATTGTAAGGTAAACATAACACAATTTTTAAATTGGGGTTATTAAAATTGGGGTTACTGGTCGATGAGTTAATTAAAATGAATTATTTAAATACTCTAAAATGACATCAAAATTATAATTAATTGCCTCATGGCTGCTAAATTATGGTACTCTTAACTGAACTAAAAAAAGATGTAGTACTAAGAATATGTAAAATGGGAAATCAAGCAATGTAATCATAAGTTAATTGAGCCACAGAAAACATATGCCATTTAAAAAAATTTCATTGAATTGATGCTTCTGGAAGTTGAATATAACTCGAACTGCAATTGTTACATCTTTGCAATTGGAAATTAAAGGATAGTTTTTGTACAATCACTATTAATTGCTTAATTAATTTTAAAATAATGAAAATTGATGCTACTCATCATTATCATATTACTGTTCAAGAACTGATTGTTTCTGATAAGTAGTATTTCTTATATATTTAAATTATGACATAGTTCACATAAATAGGTCATTCCTTTAAATTGAGTTTGTACTAACATATGAAATATTGATGATTGCCAAAATGATATATACAGATGATATGCTTTAAAAATTTTGTTACTTCCTTGTTATGATGGCCTCCAAAGATAAATCACTGAGCAACCAAGAAATATCAACTAAGTAGGTTGTATTGCTAATAAGTTTTGTAGTGACCTTGGTGCAGTTGTAGTGTGGCAGAGACCACTATAACAGTGAAGTACTAAAATTTGCTCTGATTTGCTGTAAATCTAAACAAAGAGGAATGAATGTTTAAAAAAGGCACACATTTTCTGAAAAGTATGGCTTTGTTTAATGGAAAATAAAATTAGTAAAAAATAGTGTTATTTTCATGTATAATAGTAGTTTTGACCCAGTTGGCTCATTAAACTAATAAAATTCAAATAATTATTTTCAAGATAAAAAGAAAAATATATTTACATTTTTTTCTGTTATCTGTAATGAATGAATTATACAAGCTACATGCTTAATTTTTAACTGTCCATATTCTAATAGTCTTGAGTCCAATGTTATGTAATATATATAAATTTTTCTTAATCGGGTGTTATTCATAGTTACCTAATTGTTTTGCATCACACTTATCTTGGTGAAATCAATGTTGTTGGTTAAATGAACACTTATCCTGTATTTTACTCGGACATATATGTTTTTCTCCAAGTGATATTTCATTAACTGAAAAATATCTGATTTTCTAGTAAATATTTTTGATTAAATTCTCTATTGAATTCGTTACATTTTCTAATATTTCAACATTTTCTGATTGTTTATTTCTGTTCACTTAAAGGTTTGCTTTGTACACTCAATATGCCCTTTTATTTATAGTTATAGTGAGATGACAAGGTCCTTTGAGCAGATATCCCACTTTCCACATTAATGCCTTATCAACTCAAAAGTTTTAAGCTGCAGCTTATTTAATATGTGTCTGCTCTTGTAATCAAGTACTTTTTGTTTAAAATAATGGGCCAACTTTGCATGTCCGACCGCCAACCTTCAGGTTATTTCGCTAACATGGGCGATTGTTTTATAGTGGTTATTAATATAACTAACAATTTGTTAATCATGATTAGAGTATAAAATTATCCATAATTGAAATGTATAAGTACATGTATAAAAAGACAGATTAAAGTTAAATATTGGTTTTTGAATTGTTAATGAAATCATTTTGATTATATAGTTAAGAGATAGTGTATGTTTAACAGGTATGTATTATTTGGTATCATGTTTTGGATGCTGTATTAAGGAAATACATGCAAATTTTAATTTAGGTTTAATATTAGAATATAATAAATATATTGTTATGATATAGAGGTATTTTAATCTCTTGTTAATTTCAATATGAAAAACAAAACCGGCAAAATTTGAATTGCACTAGCATTTTACTAAAAAGCATACTTATTTTCGGTGTGTATTTAATTTTTTTACTGTTTCTCAAATGTTACAAAAGATTTATACATTTGTAACAGTATTAAGATGCCTGTGGAAGAAAGTTAATATTAAAATAATATATATAACTTTTGTTTCTCGAATTTGATGAATTGTTAAGATTTTTATATAAATAAATCCAAGTGAACATTGGCAAGAGTTGCTGTTATATTCATTAGACAGAAGATATTGTATGTAATACAACAAATTTAACAAAAATTTATTTTGCTGTCCAGTAGTTGTAGAATAATCACAGTAATTTGGCAGCAAAATTTGAATTTTCTCTATGTCACTACTATTTCTTAACAAAAATATATATATATATATAAATTGCTTAGTAATTAGAAATATTCTTCCTAGACTTTTATATTTATTTTGGTTAAAGTCAGGAATAGGATGTCCCCTGGGTGATTAGCGATGAAACTTGGCTACTTCCTAGATAGGTTGCCAATTGTGCATGACTTAAGCATTGAATATTCTTAGGGTTACCATAACAAATCGGCACATTTAAATCATTATCATCGCCAATCGCCTAGGGGACACCCTGTTCCCGACTTTAACCGTTATTTTATTTTTATGCTCTTTTTAAAGTGGCCGTATTAATTTTTTTTTACACCTCAGGATTTTGTCATAATTTGTTTTTTAACATCAATGTTTTCAATTTATTTAATAAAATTAAGGTTTATATATATATATATATGCTTTTTTCCCACTTTTCATAATTCATTCTAGATTATTTTCTGAATCTGTTGTTAGTATTTCAGTGCTTTTTAGCTGATCAGTGTATTAACCATTTATTACTGAATGATTTTGTATCCCCCTAATTTTTGTGGATCTGAGGTAAATCTTGACAATTTGATTACATACAAAAAGTAGTATATTAATTTTATTTTATACATAGAAATAGATTTATTATTTCTGTACCAATAATTGTAGCTTGTTGGGTTTTCTCATGTGAAATTCATATATTGATATTGAAAATTGGTATTAAAAACAAAAGAATCTTGATGCATTCCTCCTTTTCTTTCAGGCTGCTGCATCTGCATCTCAGGGTGACAGTCAAAACCAATCTGGATCTGGAAGTTTTTTTTGAAATGGAGTTGTTCATATCTGGTTATCATATATTTTAGTGTATTTATTAAGTTATTTTAATGCATGTGTCATAGTACATTTTTTATCTTTCAAGTGAGGTAAAAAGAAAGTAGGCATGATACATTTTCATGTATAATTTAACACTAGTTAATTCATTCACTATTTATGAAAATAATGTATAATTTGTATAGCTTTGTATAGAATTATTTTTATAATAAAACCAATTTATAAGCAATTTTTTTTCCCTATTTCAATGGCTATAATTTAATTCTAAAATAGTAGTAGACATATTTGTCTATTTTTTGAATGTAAGAGCTCACTTAACTTATGATGTGAAAAATCATCTTTCTATTTATTATGAACCAGAAGAGGAGACAAATTTTAAAGTTTTGTTTTACAGTTGTTCTACTCTTCGTCCTCTTGTTCCCCCTTCTTGATCAAACTTAAAATGCACTGTATCATGTGGAAATATGAATTAGAAAATAATCTCTCTTTACATTTGATTCTTACTCCAGTTTGGTCAAAAGTATAAACATTTCCAGGTTTTCTCGTTAAATTATTATAAATGCATTTTTAAAAATTGGTTATCTGAATTTTTTAATATTAATATTATACATTAGAGTACTTGAATTAATGACCATTGATCAAAATAGATTGATCTAAAAATTATATTTAATGCAAATGTGTAATGATTTCAAAAATATGAAAAACGGTCTTATTAATTTTGACCTCTTTTGAAACTAAATACATTTTATCATCTGAAGCATTTCAAATTCTTGATAATTGGCCATTAATTACTATGCCATTATATAAGTTTAATAATTTTTAGACTGATTTCCTAATACATGGATATTAATTAATAGTTAAATTCAAAGAATTTTCAAATAGAATAGTTGCTTGAATATTGATCCTTTTAAAGTTTTACTATATATTAAGTAGAGGTACTAAATATATATTAAAAATGTACTTAATATATAACATTATGTAAAATTATTAAATATAATCAACTATTTTTTTTTTTCATTATTGGAATTACACTGAAAAATTCCAAGCAGCTCATTATTAATTTTATGCTTTTTTCAAACATGTATATGCAAATTAGTTGAAATAATTTATTTATTAATTATAAAAATGCGTTCTTTGCAATTAATATATTAAATTTCTAAAAATGAGCTTCTTTGATTATGAAAAAAATGACAAGATTTTATTAAAAATTCAATTACAATACTCATTTCAAAAAGAGTTAGTAAAGGGGCCTGCCCCTGAATATTAAGCTTATACCTATACTGCATTTTCGCTTATTTATATGTTAAAGGTTAAATATTAATTTCTTGTAATAATTTCATATATTTTATAAACTCATAAACCTTTTAGTAAGACTTACCTCAAGTTTGACTTCCATTTGAACAAAATAATACCTTTTTAAGAGACAATCTGTTATACTCAACTTTCTGTCCTGCATTTGTTCACACCTAGAATAATTCTAAAGAATATAAAAAGTGGGGTATTTATTTGATTTTTCCTTTGAAATTTATGGGTTACTTAAGGTGATGAACTTAAGTCATTTTGAAGAAGGTCCAATGGTAAAGATGGCCATTAGGGATTTGTTTGACTTCTATTCCATGCAAGGCTCATTTTGGAGTTAAACTTGTTGCAGCTTCCTATATCTTAATCATAACTTATGTAAAAGTGTGTATCTGAAATCTACACAAACTCTTTTTGAAAGATCTTCAGCTTTTTAGCTGTAAGTATTCCCCTGAAGTAATTGTGATCTTTATTAATTAAAACACCTCTAAATAATACACATAAAAAATATTGTTTCAGATTTTTTAAAATTATAGTAATGTAATGTTATATGCAACTAATCTGAAGATTTTATTAGATGTATGAAGATTAAAACCACAGATTGTATACTCACCAAAAGCATGCAATTTAAACAAAAGTAAGTTGTTAATTTTAGAATTATTTAACTCGTCTTTTATTGCTTTGAAATAATTTTCTTTCTCACTTAAGGGTAATTTTAATTATTACATTAATAAGTGAAATTCATGTTACAAAACCCCAAAAATATTAAATAGATGAAAAGTAATATTAATTAGAAGATATATAGCATTTCAATGCAACTCCTGTAAAACCCTTTCATTTGTATTTAATAACTCTACAGAAATATTAAAAATGTAATCAAATAGAAGGTTATCAAACTTTAAAAAAAAATCAAGTGCTGTCATCCAAACTGTGAACTTTTATATAAAAGTTATTGTAAATTTTTTAAAAAATAAGGTTTTTATATACATACCAAATTGAATCTATAAATTATTTTTTTTATATATGTACCAAACTGAATGTACTCCTAAAATATGCAGTCCATGTATCTCCAATAAAATATTATTTCATTAAATTCAACATTTAAAAGGATATTTTTTCATGTTGAATTTCAAGAGTGCATAGACAATCTGCAAAATTAGCTGAAATTGTAGTTAAACATTAAGTTAATCTGAAACCACCTTTTTTTTAATTTTAAGATTATTTTCTTATTCTGTTAAGAATTTATAGAACTAATCTGCATAAAATTAGAATTTTATGTTTTGAGAAGTTGTATAGGACATTTATTTAAACATATTTTCAATGGAAATCTTTTTTTTTATATTATTAAATTGAGTGTTTTGAACTTGTGTTGTTTAGAGATATTAGGCACTGTATAGTATTTTCAATACAGAAATTGATAATTTACCTACTTATTTTGAAATCGATCAATTTTTATACATACTAGTTTAAACATTTCACTTGTTTTCAAACTATATTTAAGAAGTGGTATAGATAATTTTATTAAGATGAACTTTCTAATCTTATATATTGTTTGCTCTAAAGTTTTAAAATAAAAATGGTTAAAAATACACAATCAAAATTTTTTTTGAAATTGTAAACATCTCTAATTTTAGTTTCCCAATTTCTCAACCACATGAGAGTACTTTAATATTTTGCCAAATTTCTGTTTCTGCTTTGTTAAAATTTAAACTGTGTTATAAAAATAATTTAAAAAAAGTTTTAAAATTCATATTTTAAAAAAATCCTAAAATCACAATTGAAGAATTCACCTTAACATATCAAACATACCATATCAGTGTTTTGCAGTTTTTATTGTATAGTAACTGGATATTTTTTAGATAATTTATATAAATTTCTTGAAATATTGATACTTTCAACTCGTATTTCAAACACTCGTTATATGCATATTAAATATGAGACTTAAACATATTTAGGATTATTGCTATGAAATATAATATTAAATGCTTTCTTTGCATGAAGTTTTGTCAACTGCGTAGTTTTACTGCAATGAAAATATAAGTTCCAAATCTGTTTTAGGAGAATCATATGTAAAATAACACCATTTTTAAATGGACATCTTGAAACACATTGAAATTAATTTAAATGGCTATCATGATAATCTTTCATTTTATGTAATTGAGAAAAAGATTGAGGAGAAAAAGGACACCTAATTCTATTTTCTCATATAAAATTTTTGATTTCATACTACCATTAAAATTATATGGGACATTTTTTTTTATATTGTTCTTCATTTTCTAAAACTGCTTCAACAATTTGTCAGTTATGTTATTTGCTTAATTTTTCTTTTCTTATCAATTTCCAGAATTATAACTTCGACATAGACAAATATTTTTATCCGAAATTAACATTAAGTTTGGTTGTTTTAAAGAGAAAGTTACTTTTTTTTTCTTGTAGTGAATTAAAATAAAATTTGTTCTCATAAGCAACATCTTGCATTAAATTTTATTATAAGCCAGGCTTGTCCAATCCAAAGTGTTAACCTTTTTTACTATTTAAAAAATGTGTTAATTTGTATTAAGTTTTCATTAAGATACTATGAATGTTAATATTTCATAAAATTAAAATAATTTATGCTGACCAAATGCAAGAAAGTATCTTGCTTTTTTAATTTTATAATTATAAAATGTTCTATAAAGTCTATATAATCAAAATCATTATATATTGTTCTGTGAAGTAAAGATGTTTTTCTATAATCCAGGAAACTATGCATTTGTTTCATTCAAGAATGGAAGATAAAAATTTTAAGTTATAAAAATAGTTCAAGAACTATTTTCCTAATGTTTATTATATTATTTTTGCTGATTTTCAAGAATCTGCAACCATTCTATTTTCTATTAATATTTTTTGAAGTCAAAAATATTTTTCATGGGAAAAGTAGAATTGAGTACCATTAAAATTTTTGCTTATTTTGAAGTAATGTTTCTAGATCATAATAAATGTTTAAAAAATATTTCATTTACGAAGTGAGATTTTTAATATAAAACATTTTCTTTTCTTCTAACAATTTATTCAAAATTGGTAGCAATTGTTTTACGAGAGAAAAGTTGGAATTGTTACTAAAATAGATTTTACAATAAAGAATGAGTACTAAATCTATTCTTTTAAGAAATAATTTTACACTTTGCCATAAGTAATAATTTTTTTTTTGACAATATTCTGAAATATATTGAATTTTAAATATTTCATGTAAATCAATTTTTTACTGTTTTGACCATTTGTAAGTTAAATAAAATCTTATTTAAAATAGTTTATTTTATATCAAAAAATCTTTTTGAAATGTATGTATTTGTAACATAAATCACTAAATTATTCAATGAAGTAGAAATAACTGTCAAAATTTTATTAAGCAAATGACAGAAAAGAAAAGCAAATTGAGAGAGCAAAAAAGAAACTAATGTAAATTTGATACAAAATACTTGAAAAAATATATAAATACTTATTTTGTAAAGAACAAAAATAATAACCATCTTAGTAACATTTGTATTTTGATCAATAAACACTAATGGAATGTTTTAAAAACAAAATATCCCAAATCTGATAATAGTAACAAACAAAACATTGATAGGAACATAAGCATGACTAACAGCAAAAAATAATACTTTGATCTAGTAATACATTTTACAAAATAATTGCATGTAAAATTTAAAGACTGTTTGCTAAGAATAATAATGGAAAAATGCTTAAATTTAATTTCCAAACTTCAATTAATGATTATAAAATTAAGGATGTCAAAAGGAGAATAAACATTGTTCTGTACACTTCAGTTTAGAAAAGTAACACTTAGAATTTACTAATATTCTAAGCAATCAACATCAAATAAACTATTTTCAATTAATACCTCGCAGCCAACATTCTTAAAATATGCAATCAGTAGCTTTAAAGTGATTGAAATTGTTAAATGTTAATACTTCATTATCAAATATTAAATTTGTAAATTTCATTCTACGTATATATATATATTAAAAATTATCTTTATATTATTTATAGTACTTTAAATAACTAATAAAAATATGATTTTATAAAGATATATTTTAAAAATATATGATTAAGAAATATGCATCTTCTAAAAACAATAATCATACATTCAACAATTTGTACAAAAAATTTTGATTTGAAGCAACAGTTTTAACAGACAAACATACAGTTACAATTTGGGGCAATAAGGCAATTGTGCTTTCAAAATATCTTTGATATAAAAAACGTTTCAATTTGCAAGTGTTTGTGTAATACTGATGTAATTTGAATAAAATTTACAGCATTAAAATAAAAATGTTTGGAATAAATTCTTTTAATAATTTTACTACATAAAATCATTAAAAGATTTGATTAAACGAAAAAATAATGAATGCCGGCACAATTCTTTTTTACTTTTTCCAATGTGATACTCATCTAATTATTGCAACATATGAATTATAAAATTTTTAACACTTTGATATTGGAATGTTTACAATAAAACTCTGAATCATTATCACAGTTGAAAAAACATGTAATTAATCATTTTTTCCTCTTTTAACAAGCACAATAATACTATGACAGACAGTTGATAACTTTTCCAAAGTTCTGCAATAAATATTTTTTAGAATTTGTAACACTGAGACTTGTTTTATCACTACAAAATCTAATTACATATGGGGATTGGTATTTAAATAAAATTTTCTAAATTACCATATTTTCACACATTTGATTTTACTAAGCATAATATTTTGTTACTGATATTTACTATATAAAGAATTTTTTTCTTTGAATTTTATCTATTATTGTGTTCTACGATTCAATCTTCCTCCAAGAAAAATACTTTGAATGAAAATAAAATTAAAAGAAATAATTAATTTTTTTCGAAAAAATTAACAATATTAAAATGATAAGTATGAATTAAGAAAGACATATTGAATAACATGAATTTTTAAAAAATTTCAAAATATTGCTAATATGTATAATAAAGTTTAAAACTATTCTGCTAATACTTGAAAATTCTTTTCATTAAAATTTTTTTCCCCTAAAAATTTGTTATTCTTTTAGAGAAATAGAATATGACAATTTCTATCTTCTGATATGCAGTCTAAAAAATATTTTTTAGAATGGCACAACAATCAGTTGACAAAATAATTTGCAGCAGCTTTTATGTAAAACATGAAAAATTTATAGTTATTTTCTTTGAAAAAAAGTGTGCAATAAAAGTTAAAGCACTAATTAATTCTTGGAAAAACTTTTGGAGCAAAGCAGTATTCCTAAAGGACGGAATGCTTAGCTTAATCTAATGATATCTCACAAATGTTATACTTCGGACTTTATAACAAAAATAATCCATGAACTTTTTTAAAATGATAAATGCACCTAAAAACATTACAGCATGACAAAAGCATCCTATAATAGTACTGGTTTATATTTTCTCACATGCAAAAATACTTTTGTCTAAAATATTCAGATTTCAAGTGTCATATAATTAAAGCTTAGCTTGCAAAGAATGAACTCTAGGTTTCTGCAAGAACTCTTTCCACCATTGAGGGCGATCAAATGCTCCAGGAGTTTGAATGATAGCATCATACAAATTCTTGTAAACCTGAAACAATACGAGAATCATTATTGTATGTGGTCTCGTGTTTTTAAGATCAGGCATTCAGATTCATAATGCTCATCCTAAATTATTTACTTTAAAGTAAAACTCATTTTTAACTATAGTAATGTGAAATAAATGTCATAAAAATCTATTATAAAATAATTTTATTTGATAAATCAAAATTATGTAGTGCAGATGAATTTTGCGTTTCTTCGGATTTCAGATATTAATAATGGTTGATAATGTATACTAGGATCTGTAAAATATAAAAATTTGGTAAACTTTCAACAACATCAATAAAAATTTAACAGCACACAGAGAAGGAAAATTATATTATAATGAAACTTCTAACTTTTTGGTGTAAAGTACTTATTAATTTTAATTGAGCAAAGAAATTTTGCAATACTTCAGTGTTTGCAAATTGCAAAAAAATATAAATAAAGAACAGCTCGGATACATGTTATGGCTCTCTTCAACAACGATGATAAGTTAAAATGTCTTCATAACTAAACCAAGAGGAATCCCTTTTGGCTTAGTTAAGAGCACTGCAAAAGAAGACTGAATGAGTTTTCTTCAGATCCAAGGCCAAACGCACCTCTTTTCCATGGGGTGAAAACCCATCGCTCCCCAAAAGGCAGATAAGTCACCACTTTGGCAGCATATGTTTAAGATTTGAACATTAAATATTGATACAGCCTGGAACTCCTAGTTGTATAGATTCCTGATACACAAATAACCTTAATGTGTCCAAGACACCCACACATTTAAAATCGTAATTAGTGATAAAATGGCTACAGTGTACACATCAAATAGAAAAGCCATCTCAATTAGAGACAGCAGATGATGTCACATGGAATCTATGAAAAAAAAAAGGAGGAAACAAAACTCAATACAAAAGAGAGGAGATATATATCCATTGCAGTAATGGCTGGAAAAACAACCTCTAAAAATACTGTTCAGAAAGTTTCGATTATTCTGTATCATTACAATGATGCTGTAGAGGGAGTATGATGCAGGTCTCTTTAATAAAGGTAACAGAAGTTAAAGTGGCTTGATAATTAACTCAAGAGGGAATCCTTTCTAGCTTAGTTGTTAAGAGCACTGCAAAACAAGATGCAACGAGTTTTCTTCGGACTGACAAATTCAACCAGCTTTCTTATCTCTTCATAAACCATCTTCCAAAAGGGGCAGAAAAACTTAAGTCATTGAATATTTATGAATCAAAATGAGATGAATGAATGAAATCTTCAGATTCTTAGAATAAAATGTTCCTTGTTAAAATTGTTTTAAATATTGCATTTGTAATGTGTATTATAACTTATTTATTTATTGATCATTCTTAAGAAAAGAAATTAGCTACATTTTTATATAAGCAATTTATAACAAACACAAATTAACACAGAGCAAATCAAATTTATATCACTTTCTCTCTCAATATAGCTGAACGTTTTATACTCTACTGTAATTTCTTGCATGTAAATATCATTTAAATTTTGTAAGTATCCAGTTATTTTATTAATAAGAACAAAATGAATTAGAAACAAAATTTATGTTAAAAGACATGAAATGATTGCTATTTTCACATTATACAAAAATTAGAGGGATAATAAAATTACTTGATAAAACAGGAATTTTGAATAAAATTCAAAATTTTAAAAAGTATTAATGTGCAGAAAAAAGTATATATTTAATGATAATAGAAATTGAAAATCTACCTCTCCATCAGATCTGCCAATAGCTGAATTAAGTACATAATCAGGTGGAGCTATAACGTCAACCAGTGACACAGCTTCATCCTTTAATTCGGAACATAGTTTCAATATTGCTTGTTTTACTAAAGTGCTGTGGTTCTTCTTATCGCAGTAACCACCTAAAATGATGAATTCAATATAAATTTAACAAAGGTATGAGCAGAAGTTCATTTTAATAATAATATGATATTTGTACAATAGACATTTAATATAATTTTCTATATGTAAATAGTAGACAGTAATAAAAAAAAATTAGAATCATTAACTAACTAACAAATATAAAAAACTAACTAACTAACACATATAAAAAAAACTAACACATATAAAAAAATAATGCATTACTTCTTTCCAGAATAGCTGAAATCTGAACAGTAAGCAAAAATATAAAGTTACATGGAAATGAATTCTATGAGAATTTACAAAGTTATTATTAAGTATTGCACTCACTGCATTTTAAAAATTATTTTCACAAATTTAATTAATTTGTGAAGTAAATAATTTAAAAGTATATATTCATCTTTTTTTAAAAAAATTTGCTTTTAGTTGTGCTGCATAATATTTTTGAAATTTAAAAACAAGAATTTAAAAATCAAAAGTTAATTAGTGTAAATAACATTGGCTAATTTTAAATTAATAATACTCAATAAATATGAATTAATAATACTGAAATGGAGAAAAAATTTCAAAATGAAAGGATATCTTTTTAGGTTAACTTGAAACATCTTATAAAAAATTTAAAATAAATGTAATCATGCTATATTGCATAAGTGTGTATAATCCTTTCTTTGATCCAACAAAAAAAAAACCTTTCTCTTTCACATTTTAATTCAAAGAAATTTCTCATAAATATACAAAAATATTAATAAGCTTACTTAATTTAACAAAACTAAGAAATGCTGAGATAATGCATTCAATGTTTATATTTAACACAAAATTTATTCTCTAAAATTAAAAATGCATAGATAAAAGAAATTCAAATGGCTTTCAAAGAAATTCAAAGTTACCTTCATGAAGAATTGCAAAATACTTTTGTAAACACCATAAGCCATACAAGCATCCAAGTTTGTGCAATACATTGGAAAGTCGAGGATCAGAGGCCTCTTCAACAATAAAGGCATAAAATTTTTGGAGAACAGCATGCTTTAAAGACAAAATAAAATAGTCATTTAAAATTTTAATTAAACATACTACTGTTAAAATTTTAATTGCAAAGAGTATAGAAAAAGGAATTACAATTAACTTACTTCAAGGAAAACTATTGATAAATCTTTACAATAGAAAACTTGACTGTTTGATTTTGCGAAAAAAACATCATTTGTTTCAGATTTCATTTCATGGAACTTTTCTGAGCTTTTTACCATCAGATAACAAACCAACCAACGGAAGGAGGCTAAAATAACTGAGGGGGGAAATGAATTGGAAAATATTTAATATATCTTGGTTTTCTTTATTACCTTACCATGTTTAAAAATACTTCTTTTGAGGTATTATGCTTACAATAAGAATCAATTTTATTCTAAAATATTCCATTTTTTGCAGAAAATCATAACAAATCCATTAGTATAAATTCAAAATAAAATCATTATACAGAAGAATATAACACAGACTTATATTTCAAATAATTCATCCATTGACATAGTGAAAGTCATTCCATTTTAAAATAATTTTACAATGGACACTGAGGTTCAAACATAAGAGAAAAAAATAAATAAAATGAAGAACAGTTTTTTTTAAACAAAATAATTATATATTTTTATATAAATTACATATATCCAAAAGAATTTTTCAGTTAAATTTTTTCTCAGATTAATAGTTTTAGCATTTTCACCTTGCATATCCATGCAATCTTCCACAACTGATGCACGGAATCTTTCACTCATTATTTGGTCCATCTTATCCAGGAAATTTACACTTTCTAAATGAATGAATTCACATCCCTCTAAAATGTGAAAAATGATGACAATTAAAATAATTTTTATATGGTAAATCATCTTAGTAAATCTAATGACATTTTCAAATACAAGTTACACAGTTTAATAATTAAAATTAAAACATGAAGCAAAAATGCATATTGAGAGAATTTCAAGCATTCACTAAACAATCAAACATAAAAATAAAATTTTGCATTTTCACTTCTGTTGAAACAATTGTTTAAAATTTTATAATAACCCACTTACAAGAATTGGATAATTTTTTTTAGTTCCTTTCCTCTTTGGGGTTTTTTAATCATTTTTGTTTTCTGTTTATCTGACATTAATTACAAAATTCAATAGCATATTTTACTCCAACTGGCATTTTAAAAATACAAAATAAAACATAAGTAAGAAAAAACTGGTAATAACAGATTTAAAATTATGCTTACTAAGATAAGGTGTTAACACTTGTTATTACTTCTGTCTGTAGCCATTAATTATTTAATAATCACTAATTAATAATCCAATAAATAGAAAGTTACACAGCAATGGTTATGTTATTTCATTCAGATCTATGAATAATCAAAATAACTTTCTATATTTAACCTTCTGTATCTGTGAAAAAAATGCTAAGTATGGGAAAAGAAAATGGTTATGGGTCTATATAGCTAAAAAAAAACCAAAATAATTTTAAAATACTTAAAAATTTAGAAGAGGTTTTTATCAAAAATGTGTCTGATCAAATATAACTATTTATTTAAAGATCATGTAATATAAAAACTATTTATCTTACCAAACCAACTGGATTCAAGTCCTTAGTCAGTTTATAGATGAGGGTCCAATTCAAATTTTTTTCTTTTTGACCCTATGTAGATCTCTCCTGTTTAATAATCTGACTACTCTTTTCCATTGTTAATATATTCACCAATAATACAATCAGAAATAGTGAATTATAATCACACACAAATACCTTTTTGTCTAATTTATTACAGTAGAACCATTTCATTTTTTATAGAGTGTATGAAAAAACCCGATGAATGCATGTTAAAGTCAAAACACAAAGAAACAATGTTTATGTATTAATGCACTCAATATATACAATATACTAATGAATACTAATATGTTATTTACCAAATTGTAAAAGAAATGGAATGAAGTTGTAGAAAATTTAGTGATATTTATTTTAAAAAAATCTGTAATTTTATGCTGGGTTTTGCATTCATTTTTTAAATTACTCAGAAAATTTTTAAGATTTACATTTTTCTGGTCCTTTCCTGTAATTTCAAGTGCATATATAAAAGTGCATACTGTTTCGAATGCTGTAATTGCGTCAGACAGACTTTGCACTGGAGTAAGCTCAACCTCATCGCATAAGCATTATCCTCCGCTTCTTTGCCATTATTTTTATTTTTCGCATTATCACACATTTCTTCTTTGCTTAAGATACTGCATGTCGCAATGTCTTGATCAATGGAAATGTAATCACTACATTTCACACCAGACACATCCTCTGCTACATGCAACCACTTTTCAACTGCATTATCATTTTCTTGCCCTTCTGTTGGGCATTCTTCATGATCTTTTTTTTGTACGTAATCACATTTCACAAAACAATTCTGAATGGCTGAAGAGGTTACTTCATGTCATGCTCAAAAAATGAATACCCTGCAGAATGTCCATTTTTGAAGCAGATTCTTTTGCTGGTTCCATGAAGCATTAAGATCTTTTCACTAGTTTTCCCCAGTAAAATTACTTAAAACAGTTGATTATCCCAGCATCAAGAAGATGTAAGACAGATGTATGATTAGCTGGAATTTTTTTTTATTTATGTTTTTCAAAAATGCCATGTCTGGTGAGTGCACTGAACAATTTTCAATAAATAGAAGGATTTCCTTTTTTGGGCACCAACTGATCTATCAAAATCATGAGAAATTTTTTTTGTAAAAATATAATTTTTCATCCACGCTTTGGCATTTGAATGGTAGACTACTCGAAATATCTTCACATTATTGAAGCATCGAGATCCAGCAGATTTACCAATAACAAGGGGAGTTCTTTAATTAGAACTGCCCTTATTCATGCATAGTAGAATTGTATGTCTTTCTTTGGAAAGTTAACCACCATGACAAAACACTCTCCTTTAAACGCTAATGTTCTCTCTGGCAAGCATTTATAAAACAAATCTGTCTTGTCTGCATTACAGATTTTGCAATCCTTGTATCCTTCTAGTTACTTTGGAAGTTTATCAAATCATATTTTTGCCATCAGCATTTAGTATTGTGACATTTTTGCCACATAATTTCCATGGCGAATTTTAAAACAGGAGACTCACCCATTTGATACAGCTATTTCAAACACCTTGCATTGAAGAATATTCCTATCCACAGGAATACTTGAAGCTTGAGCCTGCTCAAACTAAGTGAAGAGAACTTTTTTTCAACTATGCAAGTAGATATTTTGCTAGTTTCCCCCTCTTTTTACAGAATTTCCATACTTATTAGCCTGCTATCTAATTTCTCTCTTTTTTAAAATTATCGAATTCTTGGTTGACGGTGGCATATTTAAATGTTCAGCTATGTAAATTTTTTTCTCAAAAGGATTATTTTCTGTCTCATTTATGTGAAGCTTTTCTTCCAATGTTTGGATTTGCTTTGCCATTCTTTAGATTCTCAGAACTCTTAAAATAAAGCACGAAAAGCATTAAATTGAAAACTTATACTCTTGAAATTAAATATGGGCACATTACACAGTTACAGATTAGACAGGAACGATAAAGAATGTGGTAGCTAGCCGAAATGAATGCATCCATCCCCTGCACAGAGAAGAATAACAGATTTTCTAAACAAGAACACCTGTTCCACATTTAATAATTCACGATGTGACAGTATCTTTAGCAATACTTGTTTCCCCCCCTAAAACAGCATAAGCGAGTTATTTTAGGATAAAAGAAATAATTCCAGTTTGTATGCCAGATGGATTCATTGGAACTTTGATTTTATTTCAGTGATGAGAAAAAATTTTCTATGGTGAATGCAGGAAAACGACTTTTTGAAGAATGATACATGCAGGTTTTGTTAACGTTATTTAAATACAAGTTGTGGAAGACCATGGAAATAAAATGATCGATGCAGGAAAGCGATGAATGCGGGAACGATAGATGGGGGTTTCACTGTATCAAACTATGTATTACTAACTTCATATTAAATTTGTTGCTGCTTATAAATACAATTTCTAAAATCTATTTATTGCACTTCAATAATTTTAATTTAAACTACATAAGTCCTCTTTCATCCATAAGGGGATATTCAATTAACATAAAAGACCTCAAAATGTTAGATGAAAAAATGCGATAGAGTCCATACTGTAAGTTTTGTAAAGAATTATTGAATAAAAAGGAAAATCATTTGACTACAATATTTTTCAATTAATTTCAAAATAAACAAGTTAACTCTAAAAACTAAATAATGTTAGAATTATTTTAAAAAGTTATAATAAAAGAATTATATTTAAATAAATTAATTCTGTAGTTTTTACTTTAATTTGTCAAGTTTTCCTTAAAACAGTTTGATTTGATTATTTTAAACTGTGACTACTGCAGCATTATTTGATCTGAAATTAAAGTCATCCTCCCAAACTTATCTGCCTCATCCCTAATTTGACATTTCAAGGCTCCAAATAATGCATTTACTAATGTAGAGAAACCATCCATCCATCCACATTTTTTACTTTAAGAAGTTTATTTTATTACTTATTTTTATTTTCTTAACTACAATATTTTAATCAAATCACTTAAGAACTTTTTAAAAATAAATTATTGAATAAGATTTCTAACTTGTCTGTGCAAATAAAAACTTTTTAAATGCTATATTTCTGTATCAAAAATATATTTAATGTACCACATTATTACACTGATACATTAAATATTATGTTAGATACAGAGGCCTAAACTCAATTCTACAACCAGATAGCATAGGATAATGAGAAATTTTTCTTAAGAATGTGATAATTTTATTGAAATATACTGAATTAGCCCCAATATAATGCGATACTTTTTGACTAATTATTTCTCATTAAAATATTGATTTGTGCTCATTGACTTGTGTTTGTGATTCACAAATAAGCGTTCCAAGTCTCTCGCAACTGTTTTACCTTGTATGTATGCATATACTTCTTGTTATTCTCCTAATATTACCCACTTTTTTTTGTTACTAAATTTTATAGACTCTGAATGTAGCCTGTGTTATTAATTATTATAAATAAATATTTATCTGACTAAATTATAATTTCTTTGAATTATTTGTATGTAAAATGAATAGATTGCATTAAATTCATCATTTTCTGTATAAAAATTTTTTGGTGTCGCGTTAAATTCAGGCTAATATGGTAATCTTATATTTTTCTAGATCTTGTGTTCACATTGAAAACCTTACTCTTAAATATAAGATTTTATCCATTTTGAAGTATGTCTTTCTTTTCCTTACAAGAGTAAGCACAATGTGCTAAGGTTTCAAGTAATGCAATGAAAAATATTTCTCAGCTTACAGAAATGATTTCGGTGACACAACAAGTTTTGATAAGAATTAAAGAAATGAATAAATGAATTCCCCCCCCCTACCTAATGAATGTTTTTCTCCATACATTATACAAATTCTTAATTTTGACAGATCTTTCAGATTATAATACCCCCTTCCCCCTACCCTTAATCCAGCATTTAATGGTTCAGCACATTCTACAATTCAGCACCAATGAGACATTCGCAATTGAATTTTCATGAGTGGATTCAGGAATCTGTTGACAATGATAGCCAAATTGCGAGACAGCATTGATTGCATTTCCATCAAATATTTATTGTAACAGTTTTGATTTCAAAACAATGTTTTTTGCTTTCTAATGGGTGCAATAATGTTATTACTATGGAACATGTCTGATACTAATAATGGAATCTGGTTACTTGAACATGTCTGATACTAATAATGGAATCTGGTTACTTGAACATGTTTGATACTAATGGTATCTGGTTACTTACTGTACCTGGATTTTTTATTACTTATATCATTCATGAAAAGTATCCATCTAAAACCATTAATTTGCATATATAAGCAATAAATACATGTAGTCACAAAGTGAATTGTACATTTATAGTAAACAAATGAATATCTTACCATTCTTTTTCTTCAACAGACCAAGCAGGTAATTGCTTGTCTGTTGCAAAAGAACATTGTTATCTCCTTCATAAGTGCAGTTAGCATCATTATCATTTCGTATTTTACCAAATCCACTGGCTAAAAGAAGACATTAAAATGTTAGCATATCAACCAAATTTTGCTATTGAAATATGGATATAAATATCTGCACACAAATATTTTACATAAAATTTCTTTAACAGTAGAGAATACTTTGTTATACATGTTCGAAAAATAAACTTAAGAGCTTTTGACGCAATGAAAAGTAAATGCAAATTTTAAGTCCATACATATTAAAGCAAATGCAATATGATATGGCTGAATGATATGTCAATTCAAATATTATTAAATTAACTGTCTAAAATCAATTATGATATTTGAATAATTTCAAAAAAGTTCCGAAATATTCTATACATTCCCTTTTCAAAAACTGATATGTTTCTTAAAGAATTATCAACCAGCATCGATAATTTTTGAAGCAGAAATAGCTTTTATGATTCTAAAAATATTTAGCAAAGAAATTAAGTTAACACCCAAAAGATATTTTTAAGATATAGAAACCTCAAAAATTTGGAAAGGGGAGGGGGAATAAAGAATTACCTTGCAAGTAACCATGACCACCACAAGCCTCACGGCATTCTTGAATAGCATCTCTGGCAGTCCATGTAATAACTGGCTTTGCTGCAGAACATAAAGCATGTAATTCACCTACTTGATCAGACTGAAACAAATAAATATTATTACTCCTCTAAAATAGAGCTAATGACTTCTAACTTAACTGAAATTCAAATTAATTTGTACATATAGTAACAATTATAAAAATATATTGTGATGATACTTGTTTTCTGGCAATGGTGCTAGAGCAAATCAAGCTCTTGTGACATAAATCTACATTCATTTACTCAATGCATCCTATTAAACTTTGATCTGCAGGTTGCATTCGACCTTGGTCGACAGAAGAAGTCCTTTTGTGAGCCATATTTATTCTCAATAACTTATGCAGGGAAGCACTAAAGTGAAGTGTGTTCTCTGCATTGTATATATATACCTCTCATTAAATAGTTAAGGAGAGATGGATTATTAATTACTTTATCTCCTATGTGTAATTCATTAAATTAATTTAAAGTAAAATTATACTTTTATTGTTTTAGAATTAATTTACAGAATAAAATCTCATGTTGAGATTATTACTGGCTCTTTATTTCACTTATGTGTATTTTCTATGCAACAATATTGATTGCATTAAATTCACAATTTTAAAAGATGAATGTTAATTTAGCAAGCTCAAAATAAAATTAAATGTATTCGACAATACTTTAATTAGAACTATACAATAAACTATTTACAATGGATCTCAAAGAGTTGAACAACAGGTAGATGAGGAAAAATTAACTAATGAGTATAGTTAATTAAGAGTAATATCTGTGGAGTAGTACTTGAAAGTCTAAACTTTCTGATTAAACTATGAGAACTTTAAAACCCTAGCATATTTAAATGAAGTAACTTTCATTGATTCAGTCCCTTCATGTTATGTCAAGAAAATAATTTTGAAATTCTTACCATACATATACTTCACCATTAACACTGCAGATTACATATCACAAAATATAAATTTTGTGGTTTTATAGCAGTCAAGAAGGAATATAAATTATGAACCCTTTACAATTATATACATCACATGGGGTGTAATTAACATTTCTCTCTACTTCTAAGAGATTTAATATTGCAAAAATTTGGAAATTATAAGAATATTACCAGTTCTGAAGTCTTCTCACCAAAGATAATCTTCATTTGAATGTTTATCAAATCACAGTTGTAACGAGAAATGAAGTGGTACAGGGTGTAAGCAGCTGCAAGGTAAGGAAGAAGACGATATTGCTAAAAAAAGATGAGAGGCAAAATGATGAATGAAACCTAAAATACAAATACAATTAAATGTGAAAAATCTCAACATTTTCAAAGTTAATTCCTCTATCATAATTTATTTAAGTAATAAAATTTGAAGAATTGCTAAAACAAAAGAAACAAAGATTTAAAAAAACATTATCTTATAACCTCAAAGTTTTTTTACAAAATGTTTTATTTATTCATTGTTATATTTTCTTTAAAAAGTATGGTTAAAGTTTTAAATAACAATTTAATATATTTTTACCTTTCCTAGTTCAATAATATTAAAGTTACAATAGATATTCTTCCTTTATTTTTTTTTCTTCAGAAACCTCTTTTTTTATATATTAACAAAGCTTAGACACTTACATGGAGCTGATATTCAAGAATGGGTACTTCTTCTTGTCCTTGTGGTCCAAACTGTCTCCTTACAGCAGAATAACGAATAGCTATAGGTAAACACATATGCAGATTTGCCACTCCAACACTTAAAATTCCCATTCTACCAAGAGACAAGGAACTCATTGATGCTCCAAATCTTTTATTAGGATCCTGCATGCAATGAGAAAAAAATGAAATATATATCATTTTCTCTAGTCTCAAAAATATATTCTGTAAATTATAACAAAATGAATGATTTCACAAGGAAGTTTTCCAAAATATATGCTCTGCCAAATGTAATGCCCTTTTGATCAATTGTTCAATACCATTGCATTTATAAATAACACAAGGGCTATTAGAATAATTTTGAAACACGGTCACAACTCATGAGCTGACACCTTATTCTTGTAATTACTACATCATCAGGTTGAGAACTTAGAGAATCAACAGATGTAACAAGCATCAGTCCTGCAATATGATAGGTCTTTAGTGGTATCAGAATTCAAATCTCTGACTTGACAGAGACAATGCTGAACTAAAGTTCTCAATCATGACCACTCAGCTATTTGGCCATAAATGCTCTCTTAACTGACCCCAACAAAATAGAGCAGAGGTCTCCAAAGTGGAATACATGTACCTCGTACATTAAGTGATACTTGAAGGTACGTCAAAGAAGGCAAACAATCCCTTGCAAGTGTATCACTGAGCATCACTATTGGCACATGTGTCTAATTTCATCAGTTTCTAAAGTTGGTTGGTTGTATAAATTTTGTGGCACTGAATAGCTTCTTGGGAACTCAATATAATAAATGCACTGGCTCATGTGCATGCAGATTCAAGGAAGCAAAGCAGGATCATAGGAGAGATTGATTAATTGTTTTTATTAATGTCACATTTAAGAAGTGACAAACCTATTCTGGTGAATGATACAATAAGCCACAATTTAACTTAAGGCAGAGTAAAACAAACACCAATTTCTAAAATTAAACTTCATATAAAATAAAAATAACTTAATCTTGCAATTCATTACTGGCTTATTAATAAAAAACTTCAGAAAGCAATCAATGCTACACCATATAATACCGTTTCAAAAACATATCTTTGTCACGGCAATCTGCATCATCACTAATAAATCAAAAAAAGAACAATAAAAAGTGCATCTACTTACAGATAGCTATGTCTAAAGTTCTACACTGAAATTTATCATATCCTAAAAGATCTAAATTCTAATAAATTACCATGAAGTAATCAAGTTCACAAAGAAGAGGTCATCACATCGATCTATATAAAATTCGATTTATTCGCCAATACAAAAATCTACGCTTTTCAAAAAATCTCAGCCAGAAAGTTCTAGTTGAGTTGAGATGTTTTGTGACAATTTTCTGTCAGCAAACTTGCTAGTTAAGCAACTAATGAGACACTAGAGTTAATGACAACAGAACTTGTAATTTTGAACCTTTGTCGTTATCAGAGCTGGCACCTCCATCTCCAAACTTCTACACCATGCAAATGGGAAGACTTGAACCCTCGATAGATTCAATTTGGTGGGAAAATACCTCTGAACATTTAAGAAAAATCTGTTTTCTTCATGCCCATGCACTTTAAAGCAGGTGCATTTGAGATGTCTAGCTCCCCAGACACTAATGTTTGGTTACATATCCTGGCCACTTAGCATGTCATTGTACAAGTGGCTGGTAAGTTGTGTGTATCAAGATAATTTTATGAACTGTGCAGAAATTATAGAGATAGCAGTGTTATAATAACTATGATTAGTTGACTCATAAATGTTATTCATTTTCAATTTCTCATAAAATAAGTAAATAGTGAGAAATATTACTAGTAAAGAAGGAGCAAGTAGAAGGTTACTCTAATAGTACTTCAATTCTGCTGAGTAACAAGTAAGTAATAGTGTTGATATATAACTTAAAATTATTTTTTTCTGGGGAATATACAATCAAACAAATTTGGAAACTGTTCAACTAAAAATCATAGTAACAATAACCCACAAACACATATATTATAACATATTCTTATAGTTTTTAAATTATATAATTAAACAGATAAACATTCTTTCACTCCTTCATATTATTGCAATTTAATTTTTGCTTACTCAGCTAATGAGAATTTTTTGTACACAAAATTATTACAAAAATGGTAAGAAATATTTATTCAAGTTACTAGTGCAAAATGCTAACAAAACTTACATAGCAATAGATTCACAATTATATAAAATATTCACCAAAATATTGAAGGCTGCAAAACAAAACAAAAAATGTAGCATTGGAATGAACCAAGCAACAATTTTAGACAAAAAAATTTTTTTTTAAATCTTTTAGTGATCCTCATTCAAACATTAGCAAAAAAAAAAAAACAAAAAACAATTTTAAACATTAAACATAACTTTTAAACCTTGGAAAGAATATCCAAGATCCCAAATGGCAGTGAATCTACTATCTGATTCCTTAAAACTGGTAATGCCTACTCATTAAGTGTTATAAATAATATAATTCTAACTTTCCTTACAAAAAATTTGGATTTTAGTTTGATTTAAATGCTTACTTTGTTTACTTTAATGATTAATAAAATCAATAATAAGATAATTCAGCCTTATATTCTAATAAAATCAAAACTTCTAATTTTTCTTTATTTCATGACATATAGTCTTGTTGCCATTTTTTAAAACTTTAGCATCTGCATAGTTTTTGCTCTTTGAATTTAAGATTTTTAATAACACCATGAAAATATCCAAAATTGTGGTTCTAAAGTGAAAATTAAAAAATTAAATGAATAAAAAATTATTTACGATTAATTTCAAATATTATAAGTAAATATCAATTAAGTAATTACATGGGGATAATCATTTTTCACTAAATTACCAGCAATTTTGAAATAAGATACATAAGAATAATTACTTTAAAAGGAGTTACATATCGTCCATCAGGAGTAACATCTCCAGTCCTACTCAGAAGAGATTCCCTAGGAATTCTGTAATTTTGAAATGACATAAAACTAAAAAAAAAAAAAAAAAAAAAAAAAAATTATATTGAGAAAAGGCAATGAAAATAAAAATATAAAAATTAGATTTAAATTTATTACTAACAATACAGCTCTGAAAACACTGAACTTTATTAAATGTAAATAAGATATATAATGTTAAGAATGCCATTGCCTAGTGTCATATAATCCGATTTAAACTTGGATTACATTTTCAGAAAAATATTCAAATTTTCCCATACATTTCCAATATAGTAACATATCCATTTGTTTTCATGTGTCTTTAAAATTTAGCAATATTTTTTATATACACAGTTTTTCACAAAGAGGTAATATCTTAAACAGATAAAATTAAAAATAAGTTTAGCACAGCAATTAAAAGTATAGAATGCATTTTGCCCCATAAAAAATTAATTAATTCAGACAAAAAGAAGCGAGGTAAAAAATATTTTTTATATGATCGCCAAGTCAAAACACAATATTAAAATTGCACCATTTCAATATCTGAAAAAGCATTGAGAGCTTAAATTCCATTCTTTATCATTATGCAACTACAGCCTTAAATAATATATAAAGAGGTACTTTATAATAGCACTGTATGGAATAAAGTGTAAACTCAAATGAATAAATGCACACATATAAAAAAATATATTCATAGTTTTCAAACTTTTTTTCTAGAAGGGAAAAAAATTATAACCCATGAAAGAAGGTTAGTAAAAAAATAATTTTTTTAAAAAAATCTGCTATGTGTTCAAAAAGAATGTTAATATTTGTTTTAAAAATACATATCAAAGAATAATCACTAAGTGCTGTGCACAGACTATACATATATTTACCAATAAATGACTAAGAGTGAGTGATTGTTTATTAAAGCTGCACTTAAAAGCAACATCAGCTATTCGCCATGCACCTTGTAATTTTTAACAATAGTAAATGACATAAACAACATCAGCATTTCACTTACATACCATAACAACCTGAGGACTTCGAATCCCAATACAATTAATTTGCATAAGCTCAATTATTTAAACCCATGACAAGACTGAAATAATGCCACCAATGAGCTCGCAACCATGACCTCGATGTTGCTTTGACCAAATGAGTCATTTGCACTATACTGTGGACACATGACTCAGACAGAAGATAAAGGCAAATGAAGGTAATTACACATATCTTGGATGGAAGTAATGAATAACTTTGTGCAAGCAGACACATGCATGCAAATTAATTTATCTATCCCAATTTGACACACATTACAAGAGCTATATATATATATATATAATAAAAATACCCATTATCCAATCCTTGAAGACCTAGTTTAGGACCCATGTCACCCACAGTAATACCAGGATATGGCAGATGTGTTTTGGGATCTCGTATGGGCACTAAAAATGCATGAAGTCCATGACATTGGCCATCAGGTGTATACAATTGTGCGTACAGAGCAGCATGTGAAGCACTTTGACCTAGGTTTCCAATCCACATTTTTGTAGCTTCCAATCTGGGAGTACTTAAAACAAACTCCTGGATGGGAGAAGAGGAGTATTTATCATTTTAAAAAAAACTAATATTTTTTAAACAATACATGCTTGTGTAAATAAAAATAAACATTTACCTGTGACAGAGGATCATAAGTAGCGGTTGTCTTTACTGATCGAGTGTTTGTTCCATGAGCCATTTCTGTTAAAGCAAAGCAACCAATGGCCTAAAAATTTTAAAAGTAGTATTATTATACAACTAATTTAAATACATTTTTAAACCTTTGTTTGGCATTTTATACATAATTATTTACATAAACATAGTATTGGATTCAAAATACTATGTATATATAAATAAATATTTAAATAATGAAATTTGAAGTATTTTATGTTTTTAAGGAAATCAAATCATAGACAAACATACATTAAGAAATAAAAATTTCCATGCATTTCCTACAAAAATAATTATATTGAAGTTGATTTGAGAATATTACAGTAATAAAATAAATAAGATAACAGTTAAACAAATTCAGTATAACAACTGAATTGTTTAACTGTTATTTTATTCACAAATATCAGCACTTCATAGTCCAAAGTACTTAAGTAACAAATACAAAAATTTATAAAAAATTATTTAAACAAAAAAAAGTTTTTCCAAACAATTTTTTTCTCATTTTATTTACCATCTTACAATTTTAATCCATTCAAACATGTATACAAACTACAGTGAAAAGCACTGCAAATAAACAATACATAAATCATTGCACTCACAAAATAAAAAAGAAAAATGTGTTCCAGAAATATAAATATATAAGAACCAAATTTGTTCCAAATTCTTAGCTTTCACTTTAGTCATGACAGCATTTCTCAAATAATACACTTTCAAACAATAACCATTCTAAAACTGTTACAATATTTACAATGACTTTATTACAATGGCATTTTACTCAAATGCTCAGGACACTCACAGCAGGCTGCATGCCTTTGTTCCCTAATCTCTCTCTGGGGTGTCTGTGTGGCCTATATCATTAAAGCATGCTAAACTGCTTCATTACCCTTTTTTTATTTCAAAGCTTATAAAACAGTAAACCTGTAGTGGGTGTTAAGATATAAAACACCCACTACAGGTGGACTTTAATAAATCTACAACAATAAATTTTAAATTAATTACAGGATAAAAACAGATCGTATCAAACTTACTTTAAAATCTTGAACTTTATTCATCAGTTCAACATGACGTTTTGTACCAGACAAACGCAAGACCATAATGAAATACTGAAACACATATTTAGAAACAATTGATATAATGTTTTTATTAAACCATTGAGAAAAAAATATGCATAAAAATTTAAATAAAGGGATTTTTCTTGCCTTTCATGCAATCAGTATCATTGTTTAAGATATAAATTCAAGAACACAATTTCACCAAAACGAATGATAATGGTTATCTGAATTAAATTTAGTTTAATCCATAAAAGTTTATTTTTTAAACATAGGAGAAATTTCTTTTATTTAATGAAAAACTGCTTTGATCAATATAATTCATTTAATTTTCCATAAAAGAATTAATTATGTAGAAGAAAAGAGGAGGGAAAATAAGTCAGAATGAGATAACTTTCAAAATCAGAATAGATCTTCAATTTGTTGCTTACTAAATTTAATTTTAAAAAAATTAAAACGAATTGATACAAAAATATTCGTTGAAATAGTTTGACACTTTCTAAACTGAATATATATATATATATGTGTATGTATAGGAAGATGTTAATATTTATAATTTTTCTGTACAAATCTAACATCAGATAGTGTGTCCTAGATATGAATATGAAATTTCATATCTAGGACACACTATCTGCACAATAAAATTTACTTGAAAACATATATCAAAAATTAACCCACAAATAACATGAAATTTCAATATACCGTAAAATCTTGACAAAAATACACACTTACCCCCTCCCATATTGGTCTGTAAAAATGAAGGTGCATATTATGCTCGAGTAAAAAATAAAAAAAGGTTTTAAAACAACAAATGTGCTCTGCAGGGTTTTTTTTTTACGAAAGAGGTGTTCTTATACACAAATGAGAATTTGAGGTATGTTGCACACGCGTGCATGTCGTATATTACAACGGCGGCACAAATAATTACGACTTGGACGCAACAACAATAGATTAGCTATGTTCTAGTGATTGTGATTAAGACCAATAATTTGACAGTATTGTTTGTTTTATGTTAAAATTTAAGTTTTTTCTTTCGAATTTGACATTTTAGTTTCTTTTTATTAAAAATTTCAATTATGACAATAAATACTTGTGCAATTTTTAAATAAAATATTGAAAAGTTATGGGTGAGATATTAGAATTTTAATTTTTTCCGAAAATTTAGTGCCAAATCAAGCATGTGTATTATATACATGTGCATATTAAAATCAAGATTTTACGGTAATTAACAATGAAAAAAAATTTTATTTCAACATTTTATTAAATACACAGAGTCAGCAAAATAATTATTCATACATTTTATTCTTAAATTATAATAAAATCAAATTAAAGATTTAAGCAAACAACAATATAATACATTAACTTAATGTACTAAAATAACATAAAACCAAAATAAAAATCAAGTTTTTTACATTTTAACAGACAATATAAAAAAATATAACAAAAAAATTATTTCTATACTTCAATAGAGTGCTATAACAAGAAAAATTCAGTTAAATAATACAATAATTTGTGTGAAGTCCTTTAATGACTGCTTCAAGAAGTTGTTGCATAAATTCCATTAACTTTTCTGTTACTGTTGGGTTTATGCTATACCATTCTCCAATGAGAGTTCCTTTTAAAATGTTTTTACTAGTGATACATTTTTTTAATATCATTATATGTTGAAACTATCATTGTAGTGTCAATAAAATCCAAATTTCCTACTCCATTAAAAACCATTCACACTATCAAACCATAAAATTACTCCCACCATGCTTAAGAGTTTGAAGTATATGTTCTGGATCTGAAGCAGTTTTATTTTTATGCCAAATTTTTCAAATAAAAAAACCCCTGTTTTTTAAAAATCCATTGGTTTATTTATCCGTAAGCTAAAGAAAAATCCAGGCACTTCTAGTCAGTATCACTTAAGATTTGCTATTTTCTTGCAGTTCTTCCTTTTAAATCTACATTGTGCATTTACTGTTTGAGGAGTTACTCTGATATTCAGAAATTATTGTAAGGCCTTCACCAACTTTTTGAGCTGAACCCATAGGATTTTTTTAAAGTATTTAAACAGTTCTTTTTACCCTCATTATTAATTTGTTGAAATGTCCTAGTCTGGTTCTATTTTCAATACATGCAATTTCTTCATACTTTCTCACTATGTATAGAACATTTGCAAATGGTAATTTAACCATTTTTCTAATTTTCCTGAATGATTTTTCATTTTTATGGAGCTCAATGATTCAATTTCTTAAGCTGAGAGATACTTTTCTAATTTCAGGTGCCCTTCTCAATTATTTCTAAGACAATGTAGGTGAAAAATCAGACTTTAAAAATTATACAATGTTAAGAATTATTTACAGCTATAATGAAAATAATTCTTTCAATCATCAACACCATAAATCCAGTACACATATCTGGCTGAGAAAGTGTATAAATACTTCTTTTACAAGAAGTTTTTAAACTTTTAGAAAACTTTTAAACTTAAATTTTTGGTATTTAACCTAAAATGTTTGGCATATACATAGTATGAAAACTATTTTTATCAAAATATCTGTTTTTATTTAATTAAAATATTAGAGAGTACAAATAATTATTTTGCTAACTGTATGATTTTTTTTTTTACATAAATGTGATTTTTATTCTTTAAAAAAGATACTCACTTCTATACCTAACAACAGCTTTAATGCCAAAGACCAATCAATCATTCCAACACATATGTATAGATTCAAAGCTATAAGAGGATTTTCCCTGAATTCATCATCGGTGAAGAAGTTGTATTCTTTGATTCGTTTCATTCGTTGGAAGCAAAGTTTACGGGCCTCTTGACGAGTGAGTTCTGCGGAAGGATGCTGATGGAAGAGTGGATCGGCCTCTAAAGTTTTCCACACCCTGGTCTGTAATCAAAAGTCAAATTCCTAATTAAGAATCCATATTTTTTTTAAAAATGAATATAAAATGTTAATTAATTGTATCAGTGAGGTAAAATGAAATCCATAATCTGAACAAAGGTTTTTGAAAATGGAATATATATATAAACCTATTTCATTTGCTACTTTGAGAGTTCTTTCTACAAATATGGGTTTGAAAAAAGAAATATCTCAGATTCACCAGATATAAATTAAAATTATATATGCTACATTAATTTTTAATATTTTGTATCACAGACAGTCACAGAAGAATCAGAGGTTTCCAAAACATTATTTATTTTTTAAATCTATATTTATATGCATCTATTTCTAAATCTATATCTATGCATACCTATTTCTTAAGCAAATTTTTTAAGTTCTCATGAAGACATAAATAACAATTGGCCCAAATAATTATTTTGGTTCAAATTAAAAAAAATAATGAATAAAATTTCTAGAACATATTGTCTAAGATCAGAGCCTGGATTTTGATGAAATATTAAATTTTAACAGAAGTAATGAAAATATACCTAATTTGTGCATGAATTCAAATAACCTTAAGTTAGAGAAATCATTATTAGATTATTATTAAATCTCATTTTGTTTTAAGTCTTTTTTTTTATGCACTAATTTTTTAAAATCATTTTATAAATTTTTAGACAAAATTTATGAATATATGAAAGTTATATTCAAAATACTCCTATACACATCAGACATTTATTTTATTTTAATATTCATTAATTACTCAATTTTTTTTTAACAGTACATGTTTGAGGATCAATAGACAAGTATTTTGATCCATTTCAATTGAGAAAAGAAATAATTCAATGCCATTTCAAGCTATATTTCTACAAATTTAAAATCTTCATGCTAATGACATAAATTAGAAATTGCAAAGGGCATAATTTTTGTGAACAATACTATTATAACTCTTCTACCTAGAAAAATATTATAATTTAATACACATCATTGACATTTTATTCTTTCATGGTATAATAATAAAAGCAATTCATAATAATTACAACATATTTATAATTATTTTTATAAGATAATAATTGTAACATATGCACTTATATGTATGCAAAAGGTTCATAAAAATAAAATGTTATAATTAAATATAATTTTATTTAATTATAATAAAATTAAATATTATATAATTAAAGCATTCAATTAAATTACCTAAATCATTTAAATAAATCCAAAACAAAATTAGTTATTAATGAGTAATTGCAATCAAATTACTAACTTTTGTTTTCAATTAAAATCAAGCATACTAATTAAAATAAGTTATATATTTTACATAAAAATGCTATCAAATCACTAACATTTTTTGAGTGCAAATTTTGCAATTATATAAGCATTCATATTTAAAATTTATGAATAATAATTCTCATCGTGATTAATAGTGTTCTACATAAATAAAATAGGTACTTTTCCATTTTGCTCAGTGCAAATATCTCCAAGCAGGCTTTATTGGCAACAACACACAGAATATACATATTTCGTTTGGCGTAATTATTTCATTTTTGGCGACTATATCACTTGCGCCAGCAAAATGGAAAAGTACCATAAAATATATCGCAATTACCATATTATTGAATGTGGGCAACCTTAAAGATAATTTTAATCAAATTCTGAAAAGTACAAATATTTTTATGGAATCATTATCACAGCTATAAGAATAATAGTATAACAAAAACATGTTTCTGAAATACTTTTACATAATTTATTCAAAAACTTTTGAGCAAATAGAAGTCAGATATCTTTAAATAATTCTCAAATTAAAATTTAAATATCAAATTACATAGTTAACAATGGTAGAGAAATGCTGACCATTCATTCTGATTTTCATAAAAAGTTTTAATAATAGGAAGAATAAGGGTAAATTCTTGATTAACTTAATAATTCCATTTGTAGTTTTTAAAGAACACAATGTAAAATTAAATCTGGAAACAATTCAAAGTCAATTTACGACAATATAATTATGATAGGATAAAATTATTTAATAAAATCTAGAAATTTTTTATATGAAAGGGCAAGTATTGAATAAAATTAATACATTGCTTACAATTACAATACACAAACTATTAATGAAGGATTAAATAAATGCATATTTTCTTTGAAAAATTATAAACTGTGATGAAATATCAATATTGTACTGCCACGGTTGGTTTCTAGGACCATTCACACTACATTTTTTTTTTTAAAAAAAACTTGCCACATACAAAATTTGTAGAATAATTAAGCATAAATTTGCTTCAGTTGATTTAGTTGTTGATTTACTTTCTAGAATAATTAAGTTTAAATTTACTTAAGAATTTTTGAAGTGAAAGCCTCTTTTCCAAGTTTTCACTTTTAAGAAACTTTAATAAATTAGAAAATCTTCAAAGAAAATTAAATCAAAAATCAATACAACTTTTTTTTTTTTATAAAAATTATTACAAGCACCTGAAATTCAATCATATCTCTACCAAGAAGTAATAACTTCATCTGCTTAAAGTCAAAGGAAGCTCGTTTTCGATACTCATCCAATGGACCTGGAGGAAAGTCTTCAATGAGAGAGATATGATCCATCTCTTTTACATTTGTTTCAGTATTCATTTTAACTGAAAAAAAAATTTAAGCATTTCAATTAAAAATAAATAAAAATCATTTCATTAGAATTTAAGAGTAACATAAATAGTTTAATCATTTCATTCTCTTAATAGGAAACTTACTTCAGACATAATATCAGATAAATATTTAACAAGTAAAATGCAATGTTAAGATAAAATTAACAGATCTAATAGTATTCAAGTGGTTTTTTTTTTTAAATAAGAAAATCACAATTTACCTTGCTATATTTTACATAAATAATACAAAGTCTATACAGCAATATAACTACAATACTTATAAGAATGTTTCAGCACTGAAAATTATTTTGGAATTTTTTTCTTAATCAGCATTATCACAAAAATTGTTACATAAATTCATCAAAATCTTATGATACCCAATAAAGTTAAAACATATTAAGAATGGCTCTTTAAACCAAAATCATGAAATTGCAAACTATAAATGATAAAAATTTGATAAAACAGCATCTGAAATAGCTTTACAATAAATCTCAAAAAATCATGTTCAAATGAAAAATTATGTTTTCTGTGCTAAGATACATCACATCATTTCAAAAATTAGTTTTTAAAAATTTATAAAATATCAATAGAAGGCTTAAAAAACAGAAGGTTTAGGATTTTATTATACATATAAATAGATAGAAAAAAAATGAATTATTATTACTTATCAGTTTGAATAAGAGATAGAACATAATTAAATAAAAATATTTAACAAAATAACAGGGGGGGGGATTAATGAATTTTGGAACTTAAAATTGTTCAATTCATTTTGACTCAAACTAGTACTAAATTCATATTTTTTTCATTCGAACTGACAAAGCATATAAAATTCTGACAATATGAAACGTCACGATTTTTAATCCCAAGTATTGCAACTTGTAAACAAATTCTTGCAGATTTTTGACTAATTTATTATTAAAATATAGGAGTTAAAAACTCAGAAATAATTTCCATAGCATGAATTCTTTGCAAGATTTGCGAACTCACCTATCGGTACTGGAATAAATTTGGAAGCATAAAATTTAAGCAATTTCCACTTGCGAAATAGGGTAGTATCACGAACTATGCACAGATTTTGTTTTGATGATACCGGCCGGTGAAGTTGACCAGTGCTTCCACCGCCCGTGAGTAATTCGAAGAAAAGAGAATGGGATCAAACCGTAGTTAGCGCTAATCCAGAGCCATTCATAGTAAGGCCACCGCCCTCTACCCTAACATGACTTCTCGCCATTGGATGTGTCATTTTGACTTATCACCTCGTAGCTAAGAGGTTCTTCGTATCGCAGCATGAAAATTTATTTTATTTTATTGATCAAAACCTATCCTAATTTCTTTCGTCAATAATTAAAATTATATTATTAATTATTGCGCATTTGAAGGGTTGAGAAAGGTGTTTTTTTTTAAAAAAAAAACACCTTTCTCAATCCTTCAAATGCGCAATGTTTGCAGATATGTATCAATTACATAAGACATCCACTTGCTGCATATTCTTATACATCTACAACGGTTCATTCTTGCTTCAAAAAGATAAAAAAGACTTGAGGATATCATCATATTTATTACATTTCTTAAAAGTTGTACGCATGAAGTGGAATAAGGAAAGATAAATGTCATTGTCTAATCGTGCATTAAGAGTTAATAATCTTATTGTTCAAACGCTGGAGAAGGAAGCCACATGCAATTTGACTATTTTTTTTTTTTTTTTTATTATTATTATTATTTTTTTTTTATGAGAATCGCAAAGCAGATGGTGTGATTTCAATAACATACTAAGAAAATAAAAATTCCGTCCTTTTGAACTTCGATTTCTTTTTTCCAGAAATAAATTTGTAAAAATTCTTTTTAAAGCACTTTTTTTAAAAAAGCTAAAGAAAAAATGGAAGTATCGAATGTTTTTGTACAGATTTTTATTTGAAAAAAAATTGTTCTCAACCAGATTGCATGTATCAAAAAGATTAAAATGACAGTTTGTAAAAAAAAAAAAAAAAAAAAAAAAATGATTGAAAATATTGTGGAGACAAAATTATTAATATCAAAACTTATAAATTTTATTTTATGACAATAACCTGAATTACTGTATTCTTAAAGTTTTCAAGTAAATTAAAAACTGAAAACTCATTACGTGAGTGAAAAAAAATTAGTTTATCTGCTTTCTCCCGATGACTAAATTTTGCTGAGAAAACCAGTTTCTCTTTTTCCTGCGAAATGCGATTTTTCTCCCTTAGATTCTTTTAAATTTGATTTTTGATAGGAATTTTTCTAAGAAGCACTAATGTTTATTCTTTGTTTTCGGAATGAATACTTAAAATTTTATTTTGTTTTAAGGTTTTATTTAAATGAGTCTACATACCTGCTTAAAACAGGTTTCGATTCTCAGATCTTAAACTCGTTTTTTTTCTTCCAATTTTGGGATAAATAGTTGCGAGAAGAATAATCTAGGCTTGATTCTTTGAGCCTCCCCCCTCCCCCGGATGTTTTACTTTTATTTTCCCTATAAAAAAGAGATGCAGCTTAGTTTCTGTTTTCACTTTGATTTCCATAATAATAATAATAATAGTAAAACCATAAGAAGTTTTACTGTTGCTACTTTTTAAAAATATTATTTGAATGCATTAAATTTAATTTTGAAAAAAAAAAAAAAAAGTTGTTACCTCCTAGATTCGAAAATAATTATCAAAAAATAAAGGAAATATTTAAAAACACAAAAATGTCTACCCCTGCGTATTTGTGAAATCTTAGAATTAAAGAAGTTGCTTTTAGACTAATACAGATACTAAATTAATAATTTTGTGATTTTATTCCTATTATTATTATATGTGTATAATTGGAAAATTTTTTACACACGTACGTGTACATACATGCACACACACACAATCTCACTCACACGCGCATATATATAAATAATTATAACTGAATAGGACATACTTTTTGAGAAAAATTAACAAGTAAAAGAAATTTATTCAAAGTTGAAATTATAAATAAATGTAAAATTCCAGTGGAAATACAATAAGTAAATTTAGCAAAAAGAAAGAAGAAAAGAAAAGAAATTTAAAATAAATATGGTAAAACCAGAGATATCAAGAAAAAAAAAAAGGAAAGAGTGAAAAATAAAATATTTAAAGTTGTAACAGGGTGTTGGAAATAAATCATTTAGATACTGCCAGGAGGTGCCTTGTCTCATCTAAGTGAGTGCGTACGGGTTCATGAGTAACATTTTCAGAGTACATTTGGATCTTGACCCGTAAGGCGGGTTATTCCTTGATTCATCACAGGGATTAGCTGTGTTATTCTTGAATTGTTGGCCAAACTATCCCAGCCAACAAAATAATTTATTAAACAATGGCTATGAAATCAGTGATACAAATTTTAAAAGAATCGAAATGCTAACTAGAAAAAATTAAAAAACAAGAACACAATACATGCCTATATATATATATATATATATATATATATATATTACATTCTAATATAATTGGAAACTTAACATTCGATTCATTTTCATTAAGTTATATATTTATAATATTGTTCGTGAAATTTTTTATTTTTCATTAAATATAATGAAAAATGAATTTCACAAAAGAAATCGAATTTTATATAAAACAATATATTTATTTTGTATCCTTCGAACCACATATAGATCATTTGCGTAGAGAAGGATTTGAATATTTTGTGTACAAATTGCTTTTGAATTTCACTATATCTAATAATAAGCTCCCTTTTTTTTGCCTTGTCTTCTAAGATATGATGAATTTTAGAATAATACTCCCCACCCCCATATATATATATATATATATATATATATATATATATATGTGTGTGTGTGTGTGTGTGTGTGTAATAAATTTTTTCCCCCAACAACTATTGTATTGTAAGATTTTTTATTACTCATTAACAGGGTTTATTTTAGCGTTTATCACTTCTGCATTCTTTTTTCGGATTTATTATACAAAGGCATTTTAATCAAAATAAAGCCGGAAATATTTTCCTTAATCATATGTTGAATGCATGCGTTTTACAGTCTAGACAATATCCTTTATTATGAAATGCTTTACTCTCAGCAAGACACAAAATTTCTTCCCTGTACCATTCACGTGGACAAAATAAGATTTCTTCATCATCTAGTCTGTTACAAAGTGTCTGTAAAAGAATGATTTGATAAGATTTTTTTCTGATAACCTTTTTATATTGTCTTTTACCTTTTCTGTATCTCTTTCACTTAATTTCCGCCCATGCCAAGAGCAGATTTTGAAGTTCAATATCTTTTTCAGCACATCAACCATCGTTATTATTTAAAAGGTCTGCAATGGAATGATTCGATCTCTTGATCTGTCAACAACAGAATTTGTTACCAACATGACAGTCTATCGTCACTAGAAGTACTTGTTTTCAACAACATTTCAACATATAGTAGAAATAGTATAAAATAAATAAGTACTTTTATATTTGCAAATGTTCTAATGAAACATGTAAATTATTTATAAGAAATTTAAATATTTTTATAGGAAAGGAATGTACTCGCGTATTTCAGAATATTTGAGTTAATTTTCGTTCTATACCATTAACATGTTATTTTAAAGATTGCTGGATATTCTAAGTATTTTTAGGAATAAATTAATTTTTAATGCGAGTTACTGTATCTTCAATACCGTGATGTAGGCCACGGTAACTTGGTCCGTCATTGCTTCTGGCGAGTCGCAGGTTCCAGTTCTGATGCCATTAAAGAACCGCCGTATAGCGGAATTGATGCACGTTAAATTTGTCAAGGCTCCAAGTCCTCTCTCGGCGTAGAGTGGAAGCTCGGAGAGAGAGAGAGGTACTAGCTAGCATTGCAAATATTGATAATTTATCTCATCATATATACGGTGGTTGTTTTTTTCAGCTTCTGAAGGTCCATACAGAATAGACAAGAATGTAGAACAAGATGAATTTTTTTCCAGAAGTTATGTACAAACATGGTTACTTTTCAACATAATCATCGTGAAGATAAAGACGTTTGTCACAACAGTGGACGAGCTTTCCAATATCATCTTCGAAGAACGTTGATGTGATAGGGATCTGCATTTTGTTTCTAAACTCCTTATTGTTCTGGAAACTTAGGCCTCTCGACCAGTATTTCAATTCATGAAAGAGATGAAAATCACTTGGTGCAAAGTCAGTCAAGGCTATATGCCGGATGATCAAATATAGCTCATTTAAACTGCTCTAGAGGCTGATGGGTTACAACAGCATTGTGAGAGCAGCCGTTGCCATGAATGTGGACAGCTACAGAAATCAGCATTCTTCTTCTTTCATTTTCAATCGCTCTTCGCAGTCGCGGTTAAGCCTGACAATTAACAACTGCATTGATCGTAGTCTCTGGTTAAATAAACTTAATAAACAAGACAATTTATGTATCCCAAGAGCCTGAAGCCGCAACCCTCCTGCTGCCAAAATTTGTTTGAAGAGACTTGCGTCCTTGTCTTTCTTCATCGTAGAACGTCGGTTTGCACGGCTTTAAATTGTCTATACCATTCACGTACAACACCATTCCTTATTAAGTGTTCACCAAACATTCGGATTCGTTACGGCTAATTCGGCTGCCTCATTTCTCCTTCTGCTTGAAGATAGCGAATCGCACTTGGCATTAATATCAATTTTAGATCTATGTTTAGGTGCCTGCAGCTCAGCTTTAAATGGAATGCGGTGGTTGGTGGGAATGTGTGGGGTGCACAGTCACCCACCACGCATTCCCACTTCCCACCACTAGTCTGGTTGCTTAGCAGCTCGATGGAAGGTTGAAAAAAATACCCCCGGTAGGTCTCAGATTTACGAAGTGGATATTTATTAAGTAATTTTTTTTTATCGTTTATAGTATTTCTTGTTTTAGATTATTTTTCAAAATTTTCAGAATATTATTTTATTATTATTCATAATAATATCCAGTATTTTTTTCTTTTAAAATTTTAAAGCCATGTTTTTTGCTATTATGTTTGAACTTTTAAAAAGTTTAACATGCAACAGTACAGTTTTTTTTTCACATACCATACAACCATGCAGCGTACTGTAAATGTTTTATATTTCTCATATACACACATTGTACGTAGAAAAAGAGTTTCTATATTGTCATGGAAAAATAACGCATTATAAATAATTCACAGTTCTCACGCACATTATTTCTCAGACAAACTTCCTGAACTGTTTAGAATAATCAGAAAATACATCCTATAAAAACACGAGCATTTTTCTCTTGATAGTTCTCTTCTTTTTCTTTCCTATGCTATCATCAAAAATGATGATCTCGAAAGTTGAGCGCGTTTATTTTTTCAGTTGACGCACATTAATTTTCCCAATAAAACAATTATCCTACATAAAATTCCACGAACTTTTTACGTCATGATTCTTTTTCTCTCTCTATCTGAAAGCCAATTACATATGTATTCATTTTGTCTACATTATTATGATTATTATATAACAGATATTTAAAATTATGACGTTAAAAAATTTTGTAAAATGAGAAACCATATTCAGCAAATACATATATCGCTCATGGAATACTCTCTTGATGTTTTTTATCTTTATATAAGATACTTAATGTATTCGATCGCAGTGGCCGCGGTAGCCTAGTGGTTAATGCATCGGATTCGTTGCCGGCAGTTTTCACTCAGTCGCGGGTTCAATCCTTGGCCGCTAAAGACCTGCCATGTAGCCGGGGCTGATGCACGTTAAATCTGTCGGGGAACAATGTCTTCCCGTTTGTGTGTCGTGGATGTTAGGAGAAGGAAGGGTGCCAGCTAAGGTGTCGTCCTCATCACTTGACCGTGGTTCAAAATTACGAAGTCCGTCGCCAATAACCCTCGTGTTGCTTTTAGTGCGACGTTAATATAAATGAAACTAAAAAAGTATTCGATTAAAAAGAAGTGACAACAGATAGCATAAAAGCTATGAATCAATTGGAATTTATTTCCAAATAAATCATGGCCAGGATACCCTACGTTCACGGACTCTCGGCCGACATTGTTTTCATCATGTCGCAGGTTCGAGCTCTGATGCTACTAAAGAAACGCCGTGCAGAGGGCTGATGAAGATTAAAGCTGGTCGAAGTTCCAAGTCCTCTCGTTAGCGTGGCGTGGGAGTTTGGAGAGGTTATGTACCAGCTCAGATGTGACCCTAATCACTTGGTAGAGGGTCAAAATTACGAGGTCTATCCCCCAGGTCATTCCTGGCCAATTGACCGGACTCCAGTCCGCCGGCTCGAATACTTAGGTTTCAACGAGCCGCGGAATTTTCTTACCATTCGTCTCTTTAACAGAGATGGACAGTGTGCGTGAACGGACATTGGTTTAAGTTTTTCAATCGTGGATATTTCAATAAGCTCCTCCTGTATTAGTATGGATTCATCTGTATTTGGGATCTGAGTTTGTCCACGTGCAAAAGAGTTCAACACCCAGTCGGGAATATCCAAGTGAAGAATATCTTCATATCTTTCATTCAGGTCTGCATGAAGAGCTGTTAGGCGTTAACAGTAGGCAAGTAAATCTTCATGTCTATTTTGAAATTTCGAAAGATTTAGAAACTGAGAACATTCTCCTCTTTCCAAATTTTGTTTTTACAGAAAAGGATTTGCAACAAACGCAGATATTACACTTTCAGTTTTGATTAAATTTAATTGGTCACCTTGTCGTTTCAAATTAGTTTCGTTAAATTTGGCAAATAAATCAGTCATATACGCTATATCATTTTTTGAGTTAATTAAATTCGCCGCAAATCATTGTCTTTGCTTTCCAGGAATTCCAACACTGAATCAAACAGCTTATGAAATTGATTTACAATGCACTTTTAGATAACCAACGTACTTCTGTGGGAAGTGGTAAACGATTATAGTCTTCAACATTTTCCAAATAAAGTTGAGCAAACGATCTCTTATTGAAGGCATTCTTTTTGATTTTATTAACTGCTCTAATGACATAATCTAGTGACCCATGCAAACGTTAACTAAATTTTTTTGCGATTTAATGATGCCGATGCATGACACAATGTACTGAAATTATATTCGGTACAGCTTGCTTTTAGTATGCCAAAAAGCCTCGGTATCTTCCTACCATTGCCGGAGCACCGTCAGTAGCAACAGAAATTATATTAATCAAAGATATAGCTTTTGCATCGAAAAATCTTTTTAATACTGTAAATAACGCTTCACATTTCGGATCGGTTTTCAGACATTTAGCAAATAACAATTCTTGGGGGAAAAATTTTTCTTTTACAGATCTTACATAAGCTAAATGTAAAGCTTCCTTTCTTGGTAAAGTGGATTCTTCAAGCTGTACAAAAAATTCAAATGTTTTTACGTACTCACATAAAGAATTTTCTACGCACTGAGCCATTTCGTCAATCCTTCTTTGTACTGTTATTATTACTCGGTGGAGTTCTTTTTATAATATCGAAAGCTGGTTTGTGCAACATGGTGCATATTACCTCACTTACAGCAGGTAAAATAAGTTCATCACCAATACTGTACAGCTTTCCGGAATTTGCAATCAATAAAGAAATGTTATAAGAAGCACTCAGTCCATCGTCTTCTCGCTTAATAGATGTTGTTCCTATGAGTTGTTGCAGTGACGGTGTTTTCAAATATTTTTCTTTGACTGTTTGAAAAAATGTTAAATCCTTATCTTTTTTTGTCACTATGGGTTTTTATTAAATGTTCCCTAAGTTTGGAAGGTTTCATTGAATCATTTGACATAGTTTTATTATATTGAAGCTTGGGCGCCAAAGACCCGCCGTGTAGCCGGGGCTGATGCACGTTAAATCTGTTCGGGCCCCCAAAGTCCTCACGTTGGCGTGGTGTGGATGTTAGGAGAGGGGGTGCCATCTCAGGTGTCGTCCTCGTCACTTGACCGTGGTTCAAAATTACGAGGTCCGTCGCCAATAGCCCTCGTGTTGCTTCTAGTGCGACGTTAATAAGAACTAAACTAAATTATTATATTGAAGACACATAGGTAAAGTATTATTTCCTGGTGATGAAATAAAGCCATACTTCAAATATTCAACATTGAGGTGTCGGCATTTTTTCTTCGGTTCACTCATATTGTTATGTGTTAAAATGAGCAAAAAAGGATACAAGAAAATTTGTATATCAAATGTTTTATTTGCAGGAAATCACTGTAAATTATTATTAACTTTTTCAATGGAATGCTGCAGTAAAGCCCTTTTGAATTAATTATTTGACGTGAAGATAAAATAGTATGTAATTTTTGAACAAAATATAATTCTCACTAATTAACTTCTTTCAAAAAACTTCTGTATTAAAAAAAAACTTACGATCTCTTCCTCAATTTTTAATAAAAAAAAAAAAATAGTAAGCCCTTAACTAATGTTAAGGGATTAATTTTTTTTTTAACTTTTTACTTTTTCAATATATATAAGGATTATTTTTTACTTTTTCAATATGAAGGGATTACTATATTCAAAAATGTGATATATAATTTTCAAGAGAGATCAATTTTATTCAAATACACTTACGTAACATAAGTACACTCTCTTCATAACAATACAAAAAAAAAATGCAACTATACCAAAACTAACGTTAAGGGATTATTATATTGTAATTACTATAACTAATCCCTTAACGTTAATAACTGTATTGAAAAATGTGATACATAATTTTTTCAAAAGAGATCAATTTTATTCAAATATACTTACGTAACAAAAGTCCATTATCTACATAACAATACAAAAACTGGAACTATATCAAAACTTCCAACTAACAATATAAAATTTCTTTTTGTCCAAGACTGAGAAAATTTGTTTATACACTTCGTATCAACATAACATAGAACTAAAATGTTAATTAGATGTACAATGCACGACTTTTTTTTATAGTTTATGTTTATATTCTAGACAAGTTAGTGATGTAGCAGCGTTATTGTGTTCCTGTATAAACCTGTTTTCGGCCGTCTATCTCTCACCGTGCTATGCTTGTTATTAACTTAAGTAGCTGGCGTCATCTAGAACTATTAAATCAAAGTTTGTTCATTGGATTTTTTTTTTCCCCATTTTTGAGGGATTTTCTCAGGTTTTTTTTTATTGTTATTATTTTATTATATCGTTGTTAGCGTGTTGATGGAAATTGAAAGCTTAAATTTATTGAAGTAAATTGAACAATTACTATGTAATAACATTAAAACAAGTTATACACACCATTATTACTACAAGTGACAAATTAGTGAAAATAAGTTTTGTCAATATTCATTCACAAATGTATTACATAACTCACAGTACTTAAGTAACATACTGTATTTACTGTGTTTCACGCACCACTATATTTATATTTTACTCAGGATGTAAAAATTGCTACTATTTTATTTATTGTTATTTATTTAAATTTCCATAATGATAAAAAATGGATCACAATTTTATTATTTTATATTAAACCTTGCACGGACCCCCTGACGTTGTTCAGGAACCCCGAAATCAATTTTAATTTTCTACGGACCCCCTGAAAGATATTGGAAACCCCTGGGGGTCCGTAGGGACCACTTTGGGAACCACTGGTTTAACAGATGGAAGCATGCAATAGGAAAACCAACACGCACTAGAAATGCCATCTTTCCATCAAAAACAGGTAAACAATCTATCAGTCTGAAAAATCGTTTGTTTTAATCCAGTAACCAATATAAAAAGTTTGTGGGGTTCCGTTGGAGGGTAGTTCAAAGAGTACCTGTTTTTGAAGACAGATGGCGTTACTAAGGTATGTCGGTGTTACCATTGTGTGCTGCCGACTGTTAAATGGCTTAAAATTAAATTAAACACTGGTTCATAGACTAATTTTGATTCGAGAGCAGTTTGCCACCAAATCAAAATCTGATCCTTCCAACACTGAGTTTTGCTCAGTGAACTACTCCAAAGAAGGGGAAGACGGCATCTTCAGCCGGAAAATTTACAGGAACAGTATTTTTTTGGGAATCTGAAGGAGCCGTACACATGAACTTCTCAGGAAAACCTTCATCGAACAATACTACAGTGAGTTACCCCTTTCCATTCCTGGCCATGGTACATTTTGAACCGTTCTCGTATATTGAATCTTTTAAGCAATTGTTTCCCTCAACTGGTTATATATTACATACAATCAGTGGCGGATCCTGAAAAAAATCGATAAAAGGGGTATAAAATTGCCAGGGGGAGGGCACAACTGTTTTTATCTTTAAAATTTCCGTAACCCTCTACTGTGTTTGTTTATTTTGTTTATTATTCGGCCGCAGTAGTCTAGTGGCCATGATCGCGGGCTTGCGCCGGCGTTGTGGTAAATTTGAGTCCTGATGCCTCTAAAGACTCACTATGTGGTGGGGTTGAAGCACGTTCATTGGTCTAATCACAAAATCTAGACGAGGTCCTAAGCCCTTCCCTTGGTGTGGCGTGAAAATTTGGATGAGATTCTAGATCACGTGTCGTTCTCGTGAGTTGATTGAGGTTCAAAATTAAGAGGCCCATCGCCTAAAGTCCTCGTGTTGCTCCTTATGGCGACATTAATAAACAATCACTGTCACATCCGTTTATTATTCACACATATTTAGCCCTAAAAATAAATATTTAACTCAAGAATCAAATTAAGAACTAAAAACTTACAATGCAATAGATAGCTCGGTCCTGTGCTTGAACACAACACAAGCATCTTTGAAGTAAAATTTCAAACTAAATACTTTTAAAATTGGTATTCGATTTCCTGCTCAAGCATGATATTTCTTCTGTGCGTGAAATTATGATAGAGGAGAGGTGCACGTATCCCGTGCCCTTCCCCTTTGGATCCGCCATTGTATATAACCATAATATCCCTATAATATGTATATTTTTCTCAAGATTGACAAGGGAATTTATTTAAAATCTCAGAAATCTGCAGATGTTTAGTTCTAAATGAAATTTTCTTTTGAGGGAATTCCGAGGTTTCTCAATAAAATTAAACCTTCATATGAAAATACTTTCAATTTATTTTATTAAGGGAGTACATGTCATACAAACATTCATTGACAACAACGGATCTCATAACTCTGAATACATGTCATTAAACTATATTGTTACTGTGATGAGAGTACACATGGACAACAGGCAGCTAAGTGATTGAGATTTGGAATTTCGCATCTGGGAATTAAGTAGTCTAATCTTAAATCAAATCCTGATTCCTCGTAAAATTTCTATATGGGATAACAAGGTCTGCTATTCATTAAATATGGATAAATTTCAAATTTACCATACGTCGTGATGTGGAAATTAGGAAAATGAGAATGCATAACGTATAATTCTACAGCGGCAATAGTTCACTCTAAACTCAGACAAAGGCGATATCTACAGAAATTTCCATGCCATTCGAAAATTTAGAAGCCCTAGTGTATAGATATGGGCACTATATACTAGAAGCCCTAGTATATAGATATTTTCTTTTGGATGCATGGTTCTTACCTGTTCTTGTTTGTTTTTAAGGAATTGTTCAACTTAGTTCTTTGACATTCTCTAGTTCTTTTCATAAATAAATAAAAAATTCCATATTTTCATAAATAAACGACTCAGAATGATAAGTAATACATGAATACAAAGGGAAAATATATGAGTTTTTTTTTCAAGTGTTCGACATAACTTCCTTAAGTTAAACGCCTAATCTCAATTTGATATGTAAATTCCTGCCAAATAAATTGTTAAGTGACAGTGGTAATTGATAGTGCAGCCCCAGAAATCCGTTCTTTAAGTTCGAGTAAATTTATAGGTAATGGTAGAGCATATACTTTCTCTTTTACAAACCTCCAAATCTCTCTTTTCCAAAGGGAGAAAGCGCATAATTTTCTACATCTGCAAACATTAAATATTATGTGCATGAAATTGTTTAAATATGTTCATGTTTAAAGGAAAGTGAACAAATTAATAAAGATACATATGAAATTATGTGAGACATTTAAATTCATATTCTACTCTTATTCGCTTTTCGATTCGGGAACGTTTCGCCTGTATTCATTCTTATTTCAAACCGACACTGCTCAAAGATTTATTTTTTTCCCCATCAATTATTTCATCTGCCAATCCTTCATTTATCCCTCCATGACCTGTAAACTTTTTTTTATTTGTTCCTCATTGTCACAATCTTGATTGCACAAGAAGACTTCATTTATCCCTCTGTAACGCATTTTGCTTTGTTCCTTGTGGACGTTAATGCTGAGAATTGAAGAAGAGGGAACCAGCAAACGAGTTGCAGTGTCATTTGAACTTTGAATCTCCAACTTCTTCGGAAACATGATACGAATTTGGGACATCAGTTTTGTTCCACAAATGAAGTGAAATGTGCCATTAACTCAGTTTACCAACAACAATTGAAATTCCTGACATGTTTTCCTGAATTAGTTAAAAGCGAGGCAAGTGGAAAGGATGGGGATCAGTCCAAAATTAAATATTGCTGGTGATGGAAGATATAATGTATCTTCGGCTACCGAATACTAAGAATAAAATCAGATTACATAAAAAGTTATAAAATATGAGGCCTCTCAATGTAAACTGAGAAAAAAATAGACAGAATAATTCTGAGTTTTTCCTTAAAAGTTCATAAGACTTGAACCAGGGTTTCAGATCAGTTCATTATTCATACCATAGTCCCTAACCTAAAATAAAACCAAACATTAACCTCACAAAAATTGGCTGAAACTGAGGGACAAATAGTCAGCCTCAGTCCCAATTTCAGCCATGAACAAACAAACACGAGTGTGAAACAACAAATATATGTTTTGTATGAATTTGTTTGATTTCATCTGATACATGTTATTTTCCGCACATGGAATTGTGATGAAAGAGGCACGCGTCCAAAATGTCTCCTGTGTAAACGATGAAGCATTTATCAAATAAGTCTCTTCGTATAAAATGTCATAATTAAATGCATTCCCTTGATTTGATTAAATTAAACTTTATTTGATATTTTCAGTGCAAAATATTTTCAATATATTCCTTTAAAGTGTTATGTTGAACTTAATGTAAGAAAGCGTGTCACAGTTAAAAGTAAGTAGTTCTTTTCGAGTAATTCCAAATCTTTTATCCTGAGATCCCCTTAGAGATTTACACTTTTCCCTTTAAATATGAAGATATATATATACTGTTCATAATAGCAATATGCAACTGAACCGA